>JANTPZ010145238.1:0-39541 GCA_025593235.1 Vachellia pachyceras | reverse complement strand
CTAAGAATGCTAGCCACCTAATTATGCACATGTGCGTAATTTGGTAAACATTCACCAATAAAGTGAATCTAAAAATACAATAATCAAAGATTCATTTATTTATATATATCTTTTATTCATTCATTGAGAAATATTTGTTATCTAGGATACTACCAATATACAGTTATATAAATATAATTGAAGCCGAGGACCAACCAGCTGGAATAGCTCAGTTGGTTAGAGCGTATGGCTGTTAACCATAAGGTCGGAGGTTCGAACCCTCCTTCTAGCGTCCAATTTTTTCTCTTTTCCCTTTGTGTGGGCCTTCGTGCTTGTCATTTACATAAAACCCCATTACATTGTGGGCTTCTTTGGCCCAAATCAAAATGTTTTGGGCTCGTGAACTGAAAAATACGGTCACTGTCTCACCCGGTTATATTTGTGCGAGAATATTTTATTATTATTATTTTTTTAAGCAAAAGAGGATATTTCATTATTTTAAATTAATGATATTTATCTCTCAAGTCTCAACTGTCAATATTGAATCGAACCCAAAAACGGAAAAACCCTCCTTCTAGCGTCCAATTTTTTCTCTTTTCCCTTTGTGTGGGCCTTCGTGCTTGTCATTTACACAAAACCCCATTAAATTGTGGGCTTCTTTGGCCCAAACAAAAATGTTTTGGGCTTGTGAACTGAAAAATACGGTCACTGTCTCACCCGGTTATATTTGTGTGAGAATATTTTATTATTATTATTTTTTTAAGCAAAAGAGGATATTTCATTATTTTAAATTAATGATATTTATCTCTCAAGTCTCAACTGTCAATATTGAATCGAACCCAAAAACGGAAAAACCCTCCTTCTAGCGTCCAATTTTTTCTCTTTTCCCTTTGTGTGGGCCTTCGTGCTTGTCATTTACACAAAACCCCATTAAATTGTGGGCTTCTTTGGCCCAAACAAAAATGTTTTGGGCTTGTGAACTGAAAAATACGGTCACTGTCTCACCCGGTTATATTTGTGTGAGAATATTTTATTATTATTATTTTTTTAAGCAAAAGAGGATATTTCATTATTTTAAATTAATGATATTTATCTCTCAAGTCTCAACTGTCAATATTGAATCGAACCCAAAAACGGAAAAACCTTAAAAAAAAACAAAAGAATCTCGGTCAGATAATCTCTGTTAGCGCTGGTTTGGAAGTCATTCTTTCTAACGGTACACGTAAGATAAAACAAAATCATCTCAAAATCTGTAAAAATCATCTTAAAATCTATAAAAATCATTTTAAAATCTGTAAAACTATCTCAAAATTTTAAAAATACCTTAAAATCTGTAAAATCTATTTTTTTAACGGAGTTCCTGAGCAACTTCAGTTTCTTTCACTCCAATGGCTCTACCACTACGTCTTCATTCCCATACACATCATACCCATCGAAGCATAGCTACACTCTCGCCCTTCACTACTTTCACTTCTAAATCGAAACCCTTTTGCATTTCCTTCTAATAGTTCATCTTCCTCCATAACCCATCAACGTTATCCACTATTCAACTCCAACGATAGAGATAGGCTTCTCTCTCCCCCCACTACAATCCCCAGAAAATTGCTCTGCAAACGGCCCCAAGGAACATTTGTCAGAGAAGACTATCTTGTGGTATGCTATCCCCCCTTCGCTTCTCTGTTTGTCGTGCAAGCTAGGCTTGGTCTTCAATTTTGCTGTTTCGTCGGTTTTATAACCTGATTGTTTCCTGGCTTATGTGTGTCTGTATTTTTCTTTCTTTGTTTCTATATTGGCAGTAGTGGTTGCTGAGAAGGAATGCGTTTTTACCTTTTGAAAATAAAAACTGGGCTTTGCAGGTTTTTTCTTTCATTATATTATTATTTATTATGGAATAAAAATGAAGTTTGGTGTTGTGGTGATGCTATTCGTTATCCATTTGGTTGTGCAGAAAAAGTTGTCAGCTGATGAAGTCCAAGAGTTGGTGAGGGGAGAAAGAAATGTGCCTCTTATTATTGATTTCTATGCAACATGGTGTGGACCTTGTATTTTAATGGCTCAAGAACTCGAAATGGTATGTGCTTGACTGACTCTATTGATGCTTAAACCTGCACTAAACTTGACTATGATAATGTGTTTGCGCTACCGCTCTTAGTGTCCATTCAGTTGTGTATTTTAACTGAGAAAACTACCAAAATACATGTCGTCTCTCAAGTTCTCCTTAAGATGATATCATGGGTTTGTTGTTAATAAATGGAAGTGGATGCAAAGGATAGGTTTGACCTGTTAGGGGACAGAGGCTTATAATTGACTGAATAGATAACAAATGTAATGAACAAAACTTGAAAAGAAATAACTGAAGAAATGCGGTAAGGATAATGTGTCAGTAAGCACATAAAAATCAACACCAAACTTGTGCCTATGCAAAGTCATTTATGAAACCAAACTTGAAGCATTATATAGTCTTATCCATAGCTTCTTTTCCTATTATGGTTTATTGATTTTGAAAGAGATCTTGAAAGTAACTCAACCAGCATCACCTGATTCTAATTGAGACATAATGGAAGAAGTTGTATAGTTTTTTGAAGGTGATGCACAAGTCAATTCTCACGTTGAGGCTTATGCTATCTCTGGATTAGGTGGCATGAGGCCGTATTTAATCTAGTTCTAACGTATAATTCCTGAACATATAACTTTAGAGTTGTAATTTGTTTCAATAACCATGGTTTTTTTGGGCTGATCAATAAAATCTGATTTAAATCATCATAGTGATTTATAAAATCTTTGAAATCAGGATCCCCAAAATGATAATTCTTTGTTCAATGCAATATGATCCATGAATATTTAGTATCCTATTATTTTTATATTTAATAATACCCCAGTTGACGCTTAAATTTGGCTCTTTGCGAGAATTTGGATCCCAAATAACTATAACAACTCGAGTAGTTTTCAGAGGATTTAATCACACACTCGGAAGACAGTTAAACAGTAGGAGGAGCTTTAGTCAACTTCCATTTCCGGAGGGTGAGTCAATCTGGTGAAAAGATTTTTCATACATTCTAAATAGAAGGCAGTTAGCACAACTTTGCAGACGCCGTAGAAGAGACTTTTTTTCAACTCTAGTGAGTGCTAACTATTAACCTAAAATTACTATTTTGTTTCAATGAACTTGTTGTATAAGCATGTTGGTGCAGTTTGATTGTTCATAATACTTGTGGCTGCACTAACTGCTTTTTAGATGATATATCATCCTAATCGTTATCCAGAGCTATTAGATCGGTTTTAGAATTGTTTGGCTTACATTTTCCGATAACCATGGTTTATTTTCTCAAATTTATTGACTTATGGGAATCACAAGCACTGCATACTTAGTCTGAATATCTGAATATGATATAACACCATTGTTTCAGTCAGTTCTGTGGTTCCCGTTTCTGCAATATCCACCCATGTTCATCATTGGTGATCAGTTAATTTGGGAGATCAGAAATAAATTCGGATTTCATTTTCTGCAGCTTGCGGTGGAGTATGAGAACAATGCAATTATTGTCAAGGTTGATACAGATGATGAGTATGAATTTGCACGTGACATGCAGGTAATAAGGCACTTTATGAGTTACATTAGTTTGTACATGCATATGCAGTTGGTAGTGATCCATCAGATATGTATAACTTCATTGAAGTGACTCATTACTTGGATGATTATCCAACACAAATAAGATTAATTTCATTATTTAGTAAAGATCACTTTTCTTTCAATCTGACTCATTGAAGATAAAACTTGTCAATTTGAACCCCCAAATATTTCTTTTTCTCGATCAAACCAGTCCTTATGTTGGGCAAACGGCAAAGGGACAAGCACTTGATAGATTTGCTGATGTGGCATAAGCAGGAGCTTACAGCAGCATTAATTTTTACATTGGACTCACCCAGTCATCCTCATGCCATTTCCCTCTCTAAAAATGGCCTTGTTTTATTAGGAAGGTTTGAGGCTTAGACTTCTACACATACTTTACCCCGTTCTTACCATCTAAAGTAACTTAATGGGAGAAATGACATCTTTTAGATAAAAAGAGAAAGAGAAATAAAAGTTAATGGTAAATGAGACATCATCTTGAGCCGGATCATCTGGCTGTAATTTTACTAATAATTGTCAATATCTGGGAACATTGATACTTAGGCTAATCCAAATTAGGAGCTTATCTTGAGAATGGCTTTTTGTGTGTGTGAATAGACGAAAGCTTGTGAGTTGAGTTCTAGATGTTCACTAAGATTAGACTAGGCTTCACAACCTAAACACCGGATATGAGTAATATCTATACCAGTTAGACCAATTTTTGTTGGCAGTTCTTATCCTTTTCATTCTAACAAGTTTGTTAAATGGTCATAGCCTTAACTTTGTGAGCTGTTTTGATTAGGGGAAATTCTTAAAGAGAATGATAACATTAAGGAGAGAAGAATCTGTTTGTTGACATGTCCTACAGAATGTTAACATTTAGGAGAGAAGAATTTGTTGGATAGCTTAGTTCCATCCCTGCCCATCCTATTTGGGCTTCCAGCTAAAACAAGCCGTGAGATGGGGTATAATATGCAAAAAGCTGCCGTGCCTATCATGGGACGAGCAGCGCTCAAGGTTTCTGGCCTGCCATCCTGGCCCATGAACAGCCCTAATTATTTTTTTTACTAAATCACAATAATCACAAAAGCAGTCTCATGTCACTGCTGTTAGACAATTTTCTCACGAACTTGAAATGTCAAAATGATGTTGTTCATTACTCTTTAAAGATATAATAACCCCACTATAAAGTTAGACGCATTTATCATTCCATAAGTTTCTGCTTATGCGATCAATCTCTTTTTGATGACTTGGACCCAATGGATTTTGTTTTGAATGTAACAGCTTCAATAACACTGACATTGATCATGTTCCAGGTTCGAGGATTGCCCACTCTGTTCTTCATAAGTCCTGATCCAAACAAAGAAGCGATTCGAACCGAAGGACTTATTCCCTTGCAGATGATGCGAGATATCATCGACAAGGAGATGTGAAAATAGTGAATTTCTTCATAGACATGTGAATTCTGTTGTTGTCATGTTTTAGCTTCTTCTGTAGGACATGTCTGTGTGCGATGCCTGCATCCAACAAACCCTTTTGTTTTCGCAGCCACAAAGATGTCAATTACAGTACATGCGGACGACAGACACTTCAAAGAGATCATGTTTTTCTTCTTTCGGATAAGAGAAATATCTGATGGGAAGAGCCAATTAAATTTGGAGTTGTCAATTTAGACGACCCTTTTGGCATGGTCAGATGTAACGATGAATTTTAACATTTGATTCATGGAATATGGATATGGTTGTTGAAGGCTGCTCCGTTTTCTGATATGGGTGGTGAGGTGGGATTGTAAAGGGGTAAAAAGCATGTTTCAATAAGTTAATATAATCTTTGGTTTTTCAAATCATTTTGGTTTGACTTTCTCAGATTACATGCTGATACGTTTTGATTTCAGACGGAAAATGTTCAAATTTTTATTAAATTATATGGATTAATGTTTTTAATGAAATAAAACTTGAGGGATCAAAATTTAATATCTTATTATTTTTATTGGTTACTCAATAATGAATTAATGATAGAAATATAGTAACTATGACATATTTTCCTTTTTATAGAATAAAAAAGGATCTTTTTAACGATTGGAATGTTTAAATTTTATTTAGACAATTGGAATATTTATCTTTTGCATCTGTGGAGCTAAAAAAATAATTAAAATATTAAGCATCGAATGAAATGAAATAACAATTGTCTAATTTTTATATGGATCATGCAAAGTTTAAAAGAAAATGAATATTTTATCATCCTCATCTTAAAAACGAGGAAAAAATTTAGATAGAAGAGCATTTGATCATTTAAGTACGATGTCATGAATTTAAATTTGTGATTGAAAAAAAGGTCTTTAAAAGAATTACTCCAATTAAACCTAACAATACTTAAATATGACACAATCAAATAATCACGAAAAAAAATATAAATCCAGGTTAGATTTTATTCCTTTTTTATTTTCGTTCCCTTATTTAGTTTTATACTTTATTTGAAGTATATAGTGTTGGTTTTGGGGTCCCTAAAAATGTGACAAACGTGAACATGATTGGGAAACATCTCAAAGGTAAAAGACAATATGAAGGTGAGGATGTATTCATTGTGCTATGGAAAGAGAAAGCCAAATTTGAAGTATCTTCTATCTTTTAAGGTTCTTTTGCTAGTGGAAGATCGTGGGTTAGGCCACTTGTTACCATCTAATTGTTAGCTTGCCATTATTGTTTTAAGGATGAAGATAAGGCTCCCTCACCACTCATTTAGTTGGGTGTCGTAAAAATAACTAATTCCTCGTAATGTGATAAATTAAAATTTAAATCTTTATTAAAAAATGTGCTTACATTTAATATTGGATAGTGTTTCCAATAAGGTTTATCTTTATTAGGATGATATTTGTCCTTCACAAATTTAAAAATGATAATAATAAGGCTGCCTCTGTTTTTCTTATTGTCCATTTCCCTCCACTTATCACATCTAATTGTTCTTGGCATTTTCCTCATGGTCCATAGGTTACATTATTTAGTTGATTGGATTTTATTTGACTATCTACCGCTCCTGGTGTAATAGGGATAGAAGTTTTGTATAATTGTATCGTGATGCTTTTATATATTTTGATTTGATCTTTTTAGCTAATATGGATTTGATTTAATTATCTCAATCCATATACCTTAATTTAGTGCAATTCAACTTCGGCAAAAAAAAAATTTAGTGCAATTCAACCCTTATAATTTTGATTTGATTATAACACAATTCTTTAATTTGACTCATTGCAACTCAGTTTCTATAGTAATGACCATTTTAAAATTTAGTCAATGTTTGTCAAAAAAAAAATTTAGTCCATGAATTTTATTATATTCTACTTTTGATCCTTATAATTGATTAATATAGAAAAATTAAGGAAACTAAATAAATTAATTTAAACATTTATATTTATTATTTTTTACAAACTATTTTGTTTGATTTATAAATTGATATATAATCTAATAATATACAAGTATTTCATAGATATCATATAATATATTGTAATTAAGTAATTTATTTAACTTTCTAGGTCTCTTCAAATTAGTGAACTATATTTTATATTAAGGACCAACTATAACATATGCTTTTATTTTCTAAAATATAAGGACTAAATTATAAAATGGTAACAACTATAGGGATTGATTTATAGTGAGTCAAAATTCAAGAAATAAGTTACAACCCAATCAAAACTATATAAACTAATTTGCATCAAGTCAAAATATAAGAAGTAAGTTATAAAAGAATCTTTGAATAAAAATAAGTACATCATAGAAGTATTTTAAAATTTTTACACAGATTAACTCGAGAAAAATGATTAACAATGAGGTAAGTTTCATACTGGAATTCAACTTATTTTATGATATAGGATCAAAAACATGCCTTTATAATCAAAATTAAAATCTGTGCAGAATTCATATTTCACCACTCAACTTCAGATCAATCATAACTTTCTCAGTTGAACTCTATTTTAGTTAAACAACCACTGAAAACATTAAAGCTTATTCATGGTTAAGAGTTTAACACAATCTTTAATCTCATTTTGACTTATCCATGAAGTTTCATTTTATTTAAAACATTAGTCTTTATAATTTAATAAAAGCCTGCATTATTTTGTTTCTTGAGAGGCCAGAATCTATGGCGTGAAATTTGATAGACCAAAACTAAATTAAAGACAAACTTAAAAGACCAAAGGTTGTATGAACTTTATAGTTAACTTCTCTAATATTTGCTATCATAAAAGGCCTCTAATCCTTAAGTTGACTTTAAGAGATTAGTGGTGTTAAATAAACTATCTTAAATTATATATTCCGAATTACTTATATTTATTATTAGATTATACATCAGTTTATAAATGAAGCAAATTAATTTAAATAAAATAATATATATGTAAATTTATTTAACTTCATTAATTTCTCCACAAATTTTGAACCAGGGGTTAAATTAATTAATAAATGAAGGCTGCAATTTCATTATCCCACAAGAGTACAATTATGTACCAAAACTTACCGCATCCAAACGAACTGACCAGAGAATTCGAGGAGTCTACAAATGGTGTCCAGATTCACTAGTTTCTATGTTACTGTTACCCCACATGAATCAGATCCTGGCATTCAAGTAATTGAGCACATGGGGAAGACGTTTTTTATTGGAAAAGGAAAAAATTAAAAAAAAGAAGAAGAATTTTTCACAACATCTTTCTTTCTTTTACGTGGGATTCAATTATTCACCCATCTACCTTTCTAACAGACGTTTGGGTTAATTTAACAGAATTATTGAAATTACATCATTTTAAAACTTTTAGGGTAAGACCGCTCATGAGCACAAACTTTCATTGATAAATTTACACATTAAGTCACTATTTCATAGGTGAAAGATAATGTGTGTTTAGAAACTCCGTTGGGAGAAAGGAGTTTACAAATTTTTAGATGGTTTTACATATTTCAAGATGGATTTTATGAATTTCAAAACGGTTTTTACAGATTTTAAAATAATTTTATCTCAACTTACATATACTGTATGGGGAATGAAATTCCCAAACAAACACAATGTATAGATAAGGTCAAAGAAAAACAGGGTATGGATAAATATAGCCCAACATGACTTTTCTTATCATTAAAAATCACGTGCAACATTCCCTTTCAAGCCTTGTGACGTCCCACTAATATTATATAAAATGTAATCTTATGATAATTAATGTTATAATTAATTAAAAGTCCACTAATCCTTTCTTTAACAAGCTTTCTCAATCTCGCTTGCGTGTACCAACTATATGCCTTTTTTTTGTTTTTGATATAGTCACATTCAATGCATCAATCGAATCAAGTGTTTGTTATTCAACTTTGATTATTAAATTAAGATAAGCAAGTTTTCACTCTTGAATAATATGCCCGGAAATTTTTTAAAAAATATTGTCTTAAAAGTCTTAAAATGGGATGATTTTATTTCTTACCATTAAAAATATTAATTGTCAATGTGATTTTTTAACGGTCAATGTTAGCTTTAATGAGATGGGTCAATAATGTTGTTACATTTAAAAATTTTCAGAATAACAGTAAATCCAAAAAAAAAAAACTTTTAAAGTCAATATTGCTCAAAACTTCCCTACAAATTTACAAATTTAATCATTTATTAAATGAATGGAATGATGCTATAGTGGTTTTATAGTTTATCAAAAAAGGTTGCTTGTAATTTCTTCCTCCTCCTCCTCCTAATGCAAAGTAAGGTATAAAGAGAACAAGCTCAGCTAATCATGTGTCTTCATATGCATGTTTGGCACACTTTGCTTCTTTACTTTTCATTCTTTTAGTAAGAGACAATTTATTTGTTCATTAATTTGCAAATGAACATGCATGCTTCGCACACAGATTTGTTCATTAATTGGATAATTTGTTCGTTTTAATTATGATAACTTGAATGAAATTTTGATCATCACTTACTTTACTTTCTATTTTGTTTTTAAGCACTTAATAATACTAAGTATTTTTTTTAAAAAATAAAGGATGAAATTAAAATTAAAAAGAAATTATGTATCCTCAAGCTTTAGGCCAAGGTTGAGCGCCTTGAGCCCACAAAATTGAGTAATCAAATTAACCTAAATGGAAAAAAAATAAAATATAAAATTAAATAGATCATGTTAAAACTAAGATTGATTAAATTTAAGATGCTAAAATTTTATTTTTTGTTTATTCCTAAATTTTTAAACAAAATTAAAAGGTAGAGGCCATGAAAAAATTATCGAAAGAATCTCTCTACATATAATACAATATTATAATTTATAATGAATGAATAATTTTTTTTTCCCTACTGATTTTATAATTTTCATGTAAAGACGAAAATGGGTCACAATTTTCACGCGGGTAATCGGAGGTCAGCCTTACAGGGGGAAAAAAAAAGAGAAACGTGGCGGCCGGTTTTCACGTAGGCCGCACAAACTATTCCCAGCCTATACCGTACCCGCCACCTAAACGACGACGTTTCTTCCCGCTTAACCGGCGAAAACGCCAACAACATGAGCGCGGCCAATATCCCCACCGGGAAGAAAAGAAGCACCAACGGCGGCGGAGGAAGCGGCGGTAACATCAACGGCAGAACCACCATCGACGCCGCTAGAGCTACCAGAATCACAATAGACCCTAAGCCATAACACCTTTCCATGCTCTATTACTTTCACGAATCACCTACGATATCTTCTGCTGTATCTTGATCTGATCTGCATCAATGTTTCTGAGCGCTCCTTTAAGAAAGTGTCTCTCAGCACAGCCGGAGACGGTGGTCGTAGCGAATCTGGCGACGGCGATGACTTAACCACGAATGCGAATTAAAGAACGAAGCGAAGTGAAACAAGAAACGAGCGAAGCCAGCGTGTTGCTTTAATAGGTCAGGGAGTGTATTCATTTATAGTATAGCTCGGTTGGACGCCTTGTGGAATCCAGTCAATGAGGGTCCCACATAAGTTAAATTATTTAAATAAAAAATAATTTGAACGGAAAAACTGTTCAAGTGAACTGATCCGGATCCAACGAATCACAAGCAGGAGATACAGCATCTTGTATCTGCCACCTCATGTACTAATTTCAATTTTTTAAATGACTTTTAATTTATATAATAAATAAATTTACGTAACTATTTAATTTTGTAAAATAATTTAGAAATATATTTTTGAGTAATAAAAGTATGGGTATTGAAACATGACATGCCACTAAAAAAAAGCAACGCAAAACAATGAGGTGTATGTTTGGAAAATCTGTTCGGAAAAATGAGTTACGGCTTTCGAGATCATTTTACGGATTTTGAGATATTTTACGAATTTTGAGATGGTTTTACAGATTTTGAGATGCTTTTACGGATTTCAAGATAATTTTTATAGATTTCAATATAATTTTTAAATATTTTAAAATAATTTTATCCTGATTTACGAGCATATTTAGAAATAAATTATTCCTAAACATGCCTATCATGAAGATCGATGGCAGAATCAAGATTAGGTTGATTTGTGAAAAAGGTGATAAGATTCCTTCAATGGAAAATTTCAGTGCAGGAACCTTTTTAGTAATTTAATACCGAATGAGACAAAACAAAATTTAAAATTACATTGCATGATAAAGCACTAAATCAAAATTGGTCAAGTCTTTTGTATTTATTATATTGAATTCTCCAATAATCATATATTATCTTATGTTGTTTTCGAAATATAAACATTTAAATCAAAATTGTGACATGCCACACTTTGGAAAAAAAAATCTCCTTCATCTTGTGATAAGTCAACAAAATTTGAGTGTGCAAAAGGTTTTTGTCAAAAAAAAATAAAGGAATGTCCAAAAGGTATTGTTAACAGGTTCTTTATAATGAATTGACAGGAGAGAAAAAAAATTCCTAAATTGAAAAATCAAATTAGGATTTTAACAATTCTAATTTTATATTATGTAACAAGTCAATAAAATTGAACATGTAAAATGTATAGTAAAACAAATTTCCTCCAATAAATTGATAAGCAAACATTACTGACATGATAAGTTCAATCAAATTTGGGTTGAAAAGTTGATTTATTTTATACCACTTCTCATTCTTATTATAAAAATTAGTTAATTTTTTAAAAGGTTAAAGAAGCTAAAAGTATTTATATTTATAATTTTTTAAACTAAATTATTTGACTTTCAAATAAATACATAATCCAATAATTCACTATGATATATACTTTTAAATAATTTATTTAATTTCTTTAATCTTTAAATAAAATTAACTTATAGGTAAAATGTACTATTTTTCATAATATATCTATTTGGTGAATAAAGGGAGTTCGATTATTTAAACTTTAACCCCTCAGCGGGGATTAGAGTTTAAATAAATGAAGGGATTTTTTTTTATTTACTTTTGGAACATAATTTTAATTTAGTCATTTTACTAACAATATAATTTCAAAATTCTTTATGCCTCATTTGATATTAAATTACAACAGAAGTTCTACAATGAGATTCTCTTATCGTTGGGGATTTAAAAAAGATATTATTCTATCCTTCAATTTCTTGGTAGTGGATAGGGAAAATAATTTTGAAATTAAGAATTTTAAATAAAAATCATTGGCATTTTCCTGTTTGTATTATCATTGAAGAAATATATTCACACAAATTGGGATAAATTAAAAATCACCTTACATATTTACCTTATAAATCATAAAATACGTTAAAAAATAATTTCTATCGTTAATTTAAACAGATATAATGACAATATCGCTTATGACACTGACAGCAGAAATTTCAAAATTGGTTAGTCATTTGTTGCGCAGCCACAGAAGAAAATACGAAAATTAAAAAAAAAAGATCATTTTCAAAAGAAATGAATTTCTCTATTTGTGTTCATACCCTAAAAATATTAGGAAAATGACATTTTGAGATTATGCAAGAACACGATGTCATTTTTAAGGACAAAAAATGTATAAAATGATAAAATATAATTTTTAATGAAAAATTTGTTTTGTATACATATAAAAATAATACTATATAACTTATTAATAAATAATACTAATCTGAGTGTAAAAATTAATAGTCACCCAATCTCAAACACCAAACTAGGAACATGGATAGGTCTAAATATTACCATTAATTACATGTGCGACGGAGAGTGGAAGACACACAATATTTTATTTCATTTTGGCATTACATATAATGATAGCATATGGAAATAAATACATAGCATGAATTAAGTATGAATGAATCTGCACCGACCAAAAAGGAAAACGTTATTTTTAAGCAACATTGGGTGAAATGAATCATTACTGTAGCGGTGGAAATTAAGTACACAAACGTACTCATCAAGTCATATTTATCCGATAAAGAGATATTTATTCGATCTTATTTACATCACTTTGTTAAATGTTTCATTGAATATTTATCTTTAATTTGTCATGTGTTGATTTTGTTTTCGTATGTTACGGTGGACATTAAATAAAAATAAAATTAAGAAATTAAATTTTAAAGCATGTTTACGATTTTTTTCCATCTATGTAAAAGATGTTATATATAAGTTATAAATAGGATGAGAGAATATATTAACAAAATAATGATGCCGACGACCCCATTTGGCCATAATACAAGTCAAATTTGGCAAGACTGGAGTTAAATAGAAGTTAACTCATTTAAGCCCATGATAACTACTCATGCATATCTAGATAAATCGTCAAAAATGATTTATATTTTGGATAAAAAATATCATAGGAAGTTACTTTAATTATAAAATATGTCTCTGAACTCAAATATCAGTTACAAAGATTCTTATATATCGTCCAACAAAAATTGCTTCATATTGCTAGATTTTTCCCTCTCTGCTAGATTTTTCACTTGCTTCGTCAAGGATAGAGTGATGGATCTACCGGGTCATCGACCTTGCCCTCTTCCTTAGAGAGTCCATTCTCCCTATCTTGGAGCTTCTTGATCATTTCCCTACGGTGTGGCCCTTGAATTTACTGATGTCAGATATGTTTTCGGTCAAGCAGGACAGTAGAGTGGATAATAGCACTGAGGCTTGTAATCCTAAATCTGGTAAGATAACATTTGACAATGATCTCCGATGGGTGCCTCTAAATTTATGGGTGGTGATAGATGGTAGGGGGAGGCCATACAGACTCACATTTGTATGGAAGGCATCGACTGACAAATTGATGGGTGGGAGTTGGGGTTTTTCAGTTTATGTGAGGAAACTAGAGGAAGCAATATAGAGGAGTTCAATGAAGATGAATAGGTGTTCCCCAGATCTTGAGGTTAGTGGTTCATTCAAGATTCAAAGTTTGTTTAATAATGTGGTTTCAAAGATTGAGTTTTGAGAAGGGTAATAATGTTCTAATTGTTGATGGGCACGCTATGTTGAGTAATGATGATTGTATAGAAGTGTTGAAATCACTTGTGACTTGTTTCATCTAGCATTATAGGGAAACTAGTTGTTTTAATAGTACGATCGGAGCATATTATAAGCAAATAATGTTTAACTATGATGTCATTGCCTTGGTGTAGATGGCTTTTAGGTGGGAAAGAGATAGGCTGGATGATCATAGTACTAAAAAAAAACGGTGGGCGAGCCATTTTCTCACAATAGTGTTGATTGGTTTGAGGTACATTCATATGTGAAGATTACTATTTCTTTTGTGGTTCATAAACCTAAGTCTGATTATTAGATAGTCAATTTAATTCATTAACTTGAGCCTATTAAATGAGTATGTACATGATGTTCACTATCAGAAAACTGTTATTTAACTAAATAGCTATTTTCTATCAGAAAATTTTCATTTAACGATAGAAAATATTAGCGACCCTCTTTTTATGGACATAAAATAGTTATTTAACGACAGATTTTCAGTCACTAAATATCATTTTTTTGTAGTGGTTCATCATCAGCTAGATATGTGTAGAGCTGGAAATGCGGGCTAACCCACCAACCAATGGGATGCATTTATACAGCCCGAACCTGCCAAATGGAGGTTAGGGAGTTGGCCTACCAACCTGCCGAAATTTTTTTAAAATAAACTTCCTTTTCCCTCTTTTTTTTGCCCAATTTTCCCCATAATATTACATAGTCGTATAATTCTTTTCCCACCAATAATTTCAATAATGACATTTTTCATGTTTTCAAAAAAATATAAGTATTAATGTCTTATTAAAATTATAATATAGTATTATCAAAAGTTAATATCAAAAAATAATATATTTTATACTATTTTTAAATGTATTATGTATTATTTATTATAGTTTATAAAAAATATTGAAATAAAAAGTAAAAAAGCTATAAAATATTTTAAAATTAAAAAAGTAGGTTAGGTAGGCTGGCTCACCAACTCCTAGGCTCAAACGGCTTACCTCGGGTTAGGCAGGGTGACCTGAAAAAGCCTGACTCGTAGCGGGCGGTTGGGCGGGGCAACCTGGAAAAGCCCGGCCCTTAGCGAGCTAGCAATAACCTACCATTGTTAGGCAAGCCCAATCTATTTTACCACCTTAAGACATGTGCCTGTTTAGTATATTTAACAGCACTGTTCTTATTCAAGCATGACATATGTCTATTTGGTGTGTATCGAATTACTGTTCATCAGTGGGATGGAGTTGTAATTCTCTTTTTTATCATTAAGAAGATTGTGCTTTCTTTGTTGTAAGTGTGATTTCTATTCTCCTTGGATTTCTTCCTCTCTCAAAGAATTTTATCGGGAACCATTATTTCTTATGAATTCTCATTGAAGTATATTTGGTTGTTAAGTGGTGTATCCTTTGAATTGGGTATCTCAAGCTTAGTCATAATTGCAAACCTATTTGATATTTGACGTTAGAGAAATTTATTGTTGCATTGAAGAACATTTCAATGCTTATTTATAACTGTGCTGATTGTTTCTGCAGTTCACTTTGTCTTTCTTTTGGTTGGTTTTCTGATTTTGTACTTCCAGGACTCTGTAATTTTTGTTGATTTCAATAAAGTTATTTCTTTGTTGGCAAAAAAAAAAGGAAAAAAAAAGACTGTGTGTTACTCCATGTTCATGAACCCGGACCGGATCGGCCGGTTTGAACCGAAAACTGGCGAACAGACCTCCAGTCCGGTCTGGGTGATGGTTCAACCCCGGTTTAGGTTCAAATGGTCAACCCGGTTTGACCCGGAGTGAACCGGGATCAACCTGGTCAACCCGGCCGGGTTAGTGGGTTGACCGGGTGGAACTTTTTTCCTTTCTTTTTTTTTTGAATTTTCCTTCAAAAAAGTAAAATAATAATTTTTTAAATTTTAAAACAATAAAAAACAGAACTCCTTCCCACGCAGGCATATTGTCGCGTTTGCATCTACTCATCTTCTTTTTAATTAGTTTTTAAAAAGGATAAATTATTTTAAAATTTCAAATTTAAAGGTTAAAAAAAAAAAGAACCCGTACTATATATATTCTGATATTTTGTTAGGATAAATATTTTAAAATTATAAATAATGTTAGAGAATATATAAGTTACAAGTATATGATTAGTTTAGTAATTGTTAATTTATTAATAATAGAATTTACTACTTTGTTTTTTAATTTTCAATTTTGAATAGTTTGATTGTATCAATGTATTACAAGATTTACTTTTTTAATTTTTTTATTCCTCACGGGTCTGACCCCCGATTTGACTCCGGTTTAACCCACTGACCCTTAACCCATTGCCTTATTCGGTTCAGTTGTCGGTCCGGTTTTCTGTACCTTGATGTTACTTGTTAATGCTCTACCAGTTGAATCAACCTTTTTTTTTAAGGGGTACTTCTATCTTGAACATGAGGGAGTTTGAACGCTTTTCTCATCTATGATACACTCCCGTTTGACACACATCCATAATATAAATTACTTTACAAGAGTTTGTACATCTTTAATTGCTTTATCCCAAATAGATTCGCCTTCTCAATTTTCAACAAGGGGATAAAGGATATTTTTTATAATTTGTAGTTTTTATTAGGGCAAAGTTGGAAATCACAATTTGTAGACAATTTTAAGGCTAACATGTGCTATTTTAAATTTACATCGAATTTTATTTTGATCGTTTAAAATTAAAAAGTGTAATTTTAATTTTTTATTCATAACACCATTGGTTTCGTTAACAGAAAAATGCCGATTCATTGAATTTCAATATTGATCACGCAATTAAATTTTAATAAAATATATTTAAATTATAATTCTTTAATTAATCATTTTATATTTTAGCATTTAATCATTTTTTATCAGTATTTCATTGCAGAATCACCATTTAGAATTAACATTTTTTGTCAAATTAAACTAATAGCATTATGATTAAAGGACTGAAGATGTATTTTAAAATTTAAGAAATTAAATTGAAACTTGATGCAAACTTAAATGATTAAATATATACTTTAATCCAATTAAATCTTTATTTATTCATACACTTTTATCAAATCTCTAATAAGGCATATATGTCTTACTAGAGATTTTTGAATGTTGTTAAAATACTATAATACCCTTTATCCTTAAAAACAAAAATTGAAGGTATGTGTGTGCCAATTTGCATAATTACAAATTGTCTTCATCGTAATGCCAAAATCTATGCTTCATTTAATTATTGGGATATCAACTTTTAATTTCAAGTTGACTTTTAACAATATTAAAAGTATATTTTAATAATTTTTCTTTTAATCTTCACTTGTGAATTTTATTATGAATTCTTACAAAAATATTGCTATGAAAGGTTTATACAAAAATTTTGTTTTAAATGACAATTTGTATATTGCTATTTGTTTTTTAATATTTTTTCCTATTTTGTTCTTATTTTTACTATTTTGTCCAATTTTTATTTATTTGTTATTTTTAATACTTAAGCGAGCAACAAAAGCTTATGAACATTTTAGTAATTATTTTGGTGAAGAATAATTATGTTACACGCACTTTCCAGGAAAAAGTGTTATGCAAAAAAAAAGGAAAAAATATAAGGATATATATATGTGTGTGTGTCAAATTATCAAATTTAAAATACCAAATATGATACGGAAGCTTATTAGAAATTTGATAAAAGTTATGCATAAATTAGAATTTGTGTATTTTAATTGTATTTATTTAGAATTCTTCCTAAAAACCCAATAAATAGGTTATTATAAGAAAGAAACATAAATATAAGCAGCAAGAAAAAAATTAAACCTTATATTTACTTATGAACATGGATCTTATATTACGATGTAGAGGAGGGTCATTTTTTTTATATCTTTAGTGAGCCAACTCGCGTCTTGTCAAATATATCTGAACCAACATTGCTTTTTTATGACAACGTTCAAAGTAAAATTGGACATTAACTTAAGTTTAGGTAAGATTTATGAGGTCCAAAAATTTTTATTATGACAAAAAAATGTTACAGATAAGTTATAAATATGACAAAACATTAGTATTTAACTTATAATCTTCTTAGGTTGTGTGCAAATAGATAAATTGGAGTGATATTGTGGACAAAGGAGAATATAATGGCTTGAGAATTGTTTTGAAAATTAAGAAAAATATTATTTAAAAGAAAAGATAGCCAAATATTTCACTAATTACATTTTTTTTATTAGTAATGCGCATTCTTCTATCAGGGACAAATATATTTAAAGTACAACTAAATATTAAACGTGAATATATGTTTTTATTGATAATTCAAAATTTAGTTTAATATATTATGAGATTACGAGAGATTAATCTCTTTTACAAAAACACCAACAGCCATCATTACTAATTATAACTTCTTACAATACTTTTAAAAGACTCATTTCAATTTAGCAACATGTCTCTTCCATCTTTGTTGGTTTATATCATTGTCTATACTCTAACTAATTTAAATTAGGCAAAAACGCAAAGCCATATTAAATCTCATATATATATGTAATGCTTTATTATAAACTTTCTGACGATCATGATCATTGTTAGCGTACACGTGGACACATAAAATTCAAATTGAACACCTTCTTGGTGGTTCGTTGAATATTGGAAGAGAGGATAAAGGTGTTACACACATACATGGTGACCAGGAATCCGGTGGATCCACCCAAACCTGGTATAATTTTTTCCCGTTTAAACCCGTCCAATAAGCAGCTCGTAATGGGTGGGGTGGTGGAGTAAACGGAATAGGGCACGGGCAAGGCCTCGGGTTGCCAGTGCCCGCCCTTTTATTAAAATTTATTTTATATGCATATAAACATGGTATAATACAATAATGTTTGAAGACACATGTTAAACTTGACACATTGATCTGGTGGTTGAGGTGTTGGCTTTCCTATCCGAAGTGTTCAAGTTCGATTCCTAAGGCCCAACTTTAAAACCTACGAAGCATATGCTCTTTGCATGAGGATTTCTTTACCTTGTAGGGAGTCGAGTGCAAGCGGTAGGGATTTTACTCACAAAATTCCGTGGGTGACTCTTATGTTGGGATATATAGGTGGATAGGTGCAAGAAAGTATTTGGTGATGAGGTTTGTGTTGATATCTCTAGTGCTCATACCACTCTTTTTGGAGCATGTGGGGATCATTCTATCTTACTTAAACAAAATCTTGATGAACGTCATTTAAATAATCATCTGCATGACATCACAAGAGAGGTTGGTTTCTGTAAGCTAGAGGTGGATGGTTCCATTCTCTGCTCGGGTAGAAGTGGATATGGTGGTTGGTTTTCTTCGTGATAGTGATAATCATTGGATATGTTCCTCTCTATGATTTCACCTGCAGCTTATAGCCATTATCCATGGTCTTCGGTTATGTTGGTCCGTAATTACAGAAATGTTATAGTTCTATCGGACTGTACAGAGGCTGAGAACTTGATGATACGGGGTTGTGACAATAGGCACCCATTCTCAGATATTGTCAATGAAGCCAGGATGATCTTTACTAGAGATTGGAATATTCTTTTCCACCACATCATGAGAGACGAGAATCGTTTGGCTAAAATGTCTCATGCCTTGGTTGGTAACTTTTGTTATTATGAGCAGCCACTACTTGGCCTCCAGTAGATGGTAGGGGAAGGAGAATCCTACCTCCCTAACTTGTTTTTCTCTACTTTATGTATTGAGTATCAGGTTATATTAAAAAAAACGTAAAAGAGATCATTATCATCATCATGGTAGTAGTAGCGGACTCAGGACCCTAACTCAGGGGTGTAAACTATTTTTTGAGAAGATAAGTGAAACATTTCTTTTGAAAAGAATTTGAGCAAAAATTTAATTGGTTCAAAATTAATAAATGAGTAGGTGTAAAATAAATTACATAATATTAATATATCTAATTTTCTGAAAATCAGGGGTGCAGCTGAACCCACTAAAAAATACTTAGGTCCGACCTTGGTTATCATCTTCATCATCATTATACGTCATTGATTTGCTCGTATTCAATGCAATGATAAGAAATCTAATATGGTTGTTGATTTTATTTCATATATTCTTTGCAGGAAAAAAATGAAGTTCCTTATTCTGGAGAAATGATGTTTTGGATCTTCATCCCCATGTTTGATCAAGTAATATGCAATTTATATTGAGTTTAAACTAACAGTCTCTTTGTTATTAAAAAATAGAGTTTTTTAGTAATAAATTTGGCAAAGACTGGATGCTCAAATTTTTTTTAATGTAAGATCTATTTAACTAATTTAATTGAATTTTATGAAGTTAATTAAATAGTTAATATATCATATTTTTTCTTAAAACACTTTAATTATCTTTCTCGATTCCATCCCCTTTTTATTTAATTATTGTTAAAGAAGTGAATAATAGGAGGAATTTTGAAAAATTGTAAATATGAGGATTAATTGTCTTATATTTAGAACTAAGTTTAACTTTTCGATTAGATCATACATTAAGAACACGTAGAGTATTACATTTGGGATTAAAAAAAATATTTTCATTTATTTCTTATATTTAGAAATGAAGAAGTACTAAAAATAAATACTACATGAATTAAAAATATATCATTTTGTTGGATAGTTTTTGCTCTTGTATTCTTATGTTCACCAATACTTTCCCCCTTCTTTTATAAAAAAAAATTATTGAGTAGATTACTAATTATTGATGAGGATTAAAAATGTATCATTTTTATCTGGAAAATTCATTGATGAGGATTAACAAGTCCAAGAACACTTCTCAAGTACATTATCCCAAAAAGGAACTTTAAAATTTAGTATAGTAGTAATTATTTCTTTCAATTTACTAACATTTTAATATTTTAAACTCAAGAAGTTTTAATATAAAATATATTTAAAATTATTGAGTAGAATACTAATTATTTCCTTTATATGTGTGTGTATTTGTGAACATTAATTAAGTCCCTTCAAGAATTAACCTTTCAAAAGGGAGGACCGAGCTCGTTAGGCATTTTTCTACAAGAAAAATTTTGCTATCTTTATAAAATGGAAATTTTGTTATTTCTTCATAAAGTAACAAGTAATCTCTACTATATAATAATTATTAATTAATAAAATGAATATTATAGACCATATATATATATATATATATATTAAATACTAATAATTAGAAACAACTCCGTCAAATACTCAAATCACAAATAAGTGTGGAAGTTACATTACACATAAATGAGTCATGACTCACTACAAAATGAATAATTCAAATTGATGATACTGTAAAGAAAATTTATATATATAATAAAAAATTTATAAAAAATATATATTTTTTATTTGCCTTTTGGTTATATTCTTTTTGGACTTCATTATCAGTTGTTCGAGCAATAGACTAATTCGGTTCTAGCACTTGTGAGATTCTTTCTTTGGGTGGTAAACTCTCTCAACAAGTTTTAACAGTATTGTATCCATGATTTGAACTCGAAACCTCATTTATACCTGTTGGTATAAAAAATAAATAAATATTTACAAAATCACAAACATTGTGCTTATCTTAAACTTCATGTAAACTCACTGTACATTTTAGTGGAAGGATACTGTGTAATGAACAACTCATGGACTCACTAAGGAGATACCAAGAAACCAACGAGTGGATAGAATATAAAAAGTGGGTCAATTAGTCAATGGAATAACCAAACACGTCTTTTGATTCAGCATATAATAAGGATTTAATTATATATATAATTAAATAAGACTAATAATGCTTCTCAAATTCAATTCATCATCTTTCATTTTGTCTATTAGTGTTTACGTGGTCAATCCAAAGAAGTTAAATGGTGCAATTTCTGGAACAATAATATGACCGTGCGTACTAGCATAATCTCATTTTGTATTCTTTTGCTTCTTTTTAAGTTTTAACTTCATATTTACCAATTAGAAATTTAGAATCAAGATGGCTTTGGAGAATTCCAAATGATGAATGGGATACCTCTTGACTAATAAAGAGCACTTTTCTTCTCAAACCATTCACATTAATTATTCTTCTTCTCTCTTCTTATAATTATACATATTTTTATTGGACAATTAATTAATGAAACTTAATTATTAGTAAAATGTGACTTGTTCATACACTTCATTATTTATAAACCAGTGTTTTGCATTCCGCTGCAACATATCATGGACAAGGTCACAAAGATCTTTTCTTTTTTCCGAAGAAAATTACAAGTTTGTATTTCTTTGCAAAAAAAAAAAAATTTTACAAGTTTGTACTCCACTCTTATTGCTTTAAAAGTTAAATCTTAATTTCCAAAACTTGAATACACACACACACACACATAAAATTACCCTTTCCTTTAATTTATGGCTAGATACTTTTTCCCAACTTTTAATTTGATACACGCATTTTTTTTTCAATCTTCAATATATCCTTTAACTTTGCTCTCTAGTCCCTTTAGCACCATTAACTCCTTTGCAAAAGGCCAAGGATGCTACTAGAACAAAACCAACGGATTAAAATAGAAGTATCAAACTAAAAATTAAGAGAAAGTGCAAGTTCCTATACAAAATGATGATTCACCGTAGACTATGATCACGTTTAGATGTGTCAAAACATGATGATTTTTTGCGTTCGTTGAAATGATATTATAAACATATTTTAATTATGCTAATTTATCCACAGGCTCTCATATACATAATTACATATACCTACATAAGTACATCTTCATCGAAACTGTGAACACCAACAGCCCAAAAAAAACAAAGAAAGAAAGAAAAAAAACGATCTCCTTGCATCTGCCAACAAATTACAACGCTCAACTACGGAAGGAAAACTAGAGTTCTCAACCATCTCATCTAAATACCTATATATATATTATACAAATTCTACGAAATCACACTATAAACCATGAATACTACAACTTATTTTTCAGAATTTGTCTAACGCATGGGATCCACACTAATTGCCTCTCAAGATTCATTTATGATAATAAAACATCATTCGTAACAAGTCTCAAGACGATAAGATCGCTAAGAACTCAGCTCTCCATGACAATGCTTATCTCTACATTCAAGGTAGTTAATTGCACTTACTCTGTATCCTCTCCAAACAAACAGTGCTCCAATTGATTGGGAGGAGTGACCCTCTTCCTAACTAACATTTCAACTGTAAGCGTTTTCACAAATTATTGAGTGTATATTTGAAGAAAGTTTATGGTTGCCGCTTCCAGAATTGTCTTGATATAGGTTTTTTGTGATAAACTTAAACGACCTGATATAGCTTTTGCTGTGGGTATGTTAGGGAGATATCAAATTAATCCTGGATTGAAACATTGGTTAGCTATAAAGAAAGTTTTTAGATACCTTCAGGGTACAAAATATTACAAGCTCACATATAGAATAACAGATAATCTTGAAGTGATTGGATATTCTAAGTCTGATCTAGGAGGATGTAAAGATATAAGAATATCTACTACTGGTTATGTCTTCCTCTTAGCAGAAGGAGCAATATCGTGGAGAAGTGTTAAACAAACACTTGTGACTGCTAGTACTCGTGATGCTGAGTATGCAGCAGCTTTTGAAGCAAGTACACAAGGAATCTGGATAAGAAATTTCATTGTAGGGCTTAAGATTGTGGATTCGATCTCTAGGTCAATTAAAAATGTTTTGTGATAACAAAGCTACGGTGGCCATTGCCAACAACAGAAAGAGCGGAGCTCGAAGTAGGTTTGTTTAATTAAAGTTTCTATCTTTAAAAGATAGAGTTAGAAATAACCAAGTTTCGGTTGAATACATCAATACAAAGAAAATGCTAGTTGATCCTTTGACTAAAGGTATGAAACTGAAAGACTTTGTTGTACATGTACCTTATATGGCGCTTAAGCCATTAGATGACTAAAGAAGGTATGTAATGTGATGAATTTTCGTGTATTGTTATCAATATTTTTATTATTTGTATACATATATGTTGATGAGATTGATAAATATTAAGATAAAAATTGAATAAATATTGAGGTTTATTCATAAAGTATTACCTTATTAAGTAAGGGCACTGCTTGTTATTATGGAAGACAATACTTGATCAATGAGGACTTGTCGACATAGAGATGTAGTGTTGCTTAAATAAAATTACTCAAGAAATTAAATAATATTTAGTTGCGGGACAAGTGGGAGATTGTTGGAAATTTAATATATATATATAGTTTATATTATATATATTATTATTTGAATATATTATATATAAATATATAAAGAGTTACGTTCAGAGGGTTGCGTCTGGTCATTGAAACCTTCTGAGTCTTGATGGGAGGCTTTATAAGGAGGACCAGTACTCAGAATGCATACGAAAAACAAAACGTTATTCATTCAATCACAAATTCCCTAATAGGGTGACGGTGTTCGACAATCCATCGCTATGCCAGATTTCCCGTTCAGAAGAATTCAAGCAGATCTCAAATATATATGCTATGACGAGAGGTATATAAGACTTTTGCTGTACCCTGATTTATAGATTTTGTCCAACACTCTCTACCATTATGCATATGAAACAGAGTTTTTGAATTGCAAATATTTCAGGGTTTTTACCTAATTTTGAAAACTTACATATACAATTTATTTTATACAAGTCAATTTGTGGTTGGTCTCAAATAGAGTCCCGTAAGCGCGGATGTAGTATGGGAGCCGAACCACGTGATTTTTGATTCAGCCTTCCTACTGATATCTCGATGCAAAAATACACTCACTATTCAGTCTAGAATAGTTGTTTTTGGTAAAAAGAAAAAAAGAAAGAATTCCCGTTTGGATTAGAGTTGGAACATACTTTTTCAACATCATTTATCGTTTACAAACTAAGCATGTAAGAGGATTTTTGTATCGGGTTGCGTGAATGTAATTTCCTGATGCTAATAGAAACAATGCTTCGGATCCTTGCCCTCTTCTTTCTTTCCAAGAAGGAAAAAGTATTTGAGGATGCTTCAAACTCATTAGCCAATTGATAACGGAAATAAAATCATTTCAGAAAGTAACATTCATACACACACACACACACACATATATATATATATATATATCAGCGAGAAGCAAAGTATATATGTGGACGATGCTTTCGTTTTTGTTTTTTTGGCCAACCAAAGACTAAAGAAGGAAGGGATCATCTTTGAGTGGCACGCACTTTTATGAGATTCTTGCTTTCATTATAATTGAGCTAAGCAAACACAACTCTCTCTACAATTCATTCACCGATCATTCTGAGTTCATAAGTTATTTCAATCTTCGTGCTTTCACCATTAATCAACAATCAAGTTCCATACACTAATCGCTCTCAAATCTTAATTGTCACTGCTTCAAATCTTTACAATGTCGGTATGTACGTGTGTTACTTGTTCTCTCCTTTATATGTTTGAGAATGATTTTCAGTGTGTTGAGAAAAAAGAATGATTTTCAGTGATATTAATACTACGTAGTCATGAGCAAATAAGAACTGAAACCAAACCGCATTTTGGTTTTGTCTCGATCTTAAAAAAAATACGGTATTAAGTAATTTGGTTTCTCAATTTTTATTGAAAACTGCACCGAATAACAGATTGCACATCCCTAGTCAGCTTTTTTCATCCAGTAAGAAGTTTGACCAAAATGCTGATGCTTTTATGATTTGCTGATGTTAGAATTTAATTATATATTAAACATAAACGATATTCTAAATATATTAGAGGTGTGAAGATAATACACACACATGATGTTGTAAAGCATATACATACATACATATATTATGTTATATCAAGATAAAATAAAAAAAAACAAGACTTGTGTTATATGGCCTATATTCATATTATTATCACTCTAATTAAATATGGCCTATGAATTTAATTTGTAGTGACTCTTCTATCATTAAAATTTTAAACTACATCTCCAAAATTTTTTTAAACTACAACTTTTGTTGTCATTTGCTTGGCAGATTGTGTTATTGTCTCTTCAATTTATTTTAAGGAGAGGTTTCTTTGTTAAACAAAACAGAAATCTCTACATAAAGTCAGAGGATTTATTTTGATTGTAAATTTTTTTGTCATGTTATAATTTTATAGTTTTGTCTTTTAATATATATTCGGTTTGCTCTGTTTTGGCTACATAGAATCCTTAAATTAATTTGGCTACTACTAATTTTTGAGATTTTGTGTTTGGCAGATTTTGTGCTCTGCTTCTGCTATAACCTGTGAATAAGCTTTTCATTTTTCTGTTTGTCATACTGTTCTGCCTTAAATTTCAAAAAAACAGAAAAGGAAAAAAAAGTAAAAAAAGAGGTCTCTTTGTTCAACAACACTGAAATCTCACAAAAAAAAAAGGTAAGAATATATTGGATGATATTTCATTTCGTGTTAATTGTCTTTTGCTATATAACCCATCTTGACTATTAGAAACTTATTTAAAATATAATATTAGTATCATTATTTTAGAATTGTATATTTAAAATATTATTATTATTTTCGTAATGTGAGATAAGATTTTATTTGGATGGTTCAAATTTGATATTTACAAAAAGAACTTTGAGCCTTTTTTTAATGCAAACTAGCATATTTAAATATTTTTATTATGTATTTTTATGCATTAAATATGACAAGTGTAATATAATTCACATTATGTATGAACCCATTTTTAATTTCAGTCTGGCCAATTAATCCATATGATTATCATTTAATTATTGTCACTATAACATCTGTTGTGCATGTTGTAGTAGTCTTCATCCTATTAACACTAAACTTTTTGTGTTTTTTTCTTTGGAAGATGATGTGTTCTTGTATTTCTCTGTGAAAAAAATTCAGTTGCTCTTCATTACTCTGTTCTTCATATTAATTCAAAAAAAAGGAGGTTTCTTTGTTGAAGAACATCGAAATTCCTAAAAAATTAACATTTGCAATACCTTAGACATTAAACCATTATAGAAAATTAGCATTTTAATTTTATGTTTAAAAGCAAACATGATGTTCTAAATTTTGTGCATTAGAAAGACTTTCTTTTTACTCATACGGATGAAATTTTTTTTACCTTATTTTAAGGCCCAAATAAAAAATATCTATAAATCTAAATCAAACGTAAGAAACGTTAAAAACTCGATCTAGAGAATTTATTTTTTTTATTGTGATTATGTCTATATGAAAAACACAATGAGATCACCAACTTTTCTCAGACATTAAAATTTCTTTGCGCTCACAATTAACAGATCTCGTGCTTTTGTTGTTTCATCTTGATCCTTCAAATTTATACAAAGGAGATTTACCAGACCAGGAATAAATCTCTCAAAAAAAAAAAAAACTAGTGAAAGAAAAGGTACGTAACAACATACTTGCTTGTCCTTGTTGTATCATTCACACATTATTATTATTATTATTATTATTAATCTTAGACTATATATTTTGATTTAACATTTCAATTTATTGACAACAAATCTAGAATAACACTTAACACTATTGAAGTAGCACCAAAAAAAATTCTTCTGTCACAATTTTTGTGATGGAATTTTTTTGTGGAGAAGTTAAAGATAACTAATTTTAGTTACTAGAGTTGAAAATAGATTAAGCTAGCCTTTAGCTCGATAGACTTGAGATTGAATTAGAGATTTGAAGCCGGAGCCTAGACCAATACTTATATATAGGTTTTTTTGAAGGTTCAGGTTTGAGTCTACAAAAATCTTGACATGACCTTAAAACCTATTTACTTCGAACACCGTGTATAATCTTTTGAACCTGTTAAAATGCTTCTGACATGTCTTAAATATGCTTTGAGGCTATTAAAAGATTACATACGATTTAATTATTTAAAATAAATCTAATTTAAATTAATAATGAAATAACAAAATTTCATTCATCATACATATAGGAAAATTTGTTTACAATAATTCATAAAATCGGTTTAGTTTACCTCATACAATCATACGCGCGCGCGCACATATATATAATATTGTAAATTAAAAGATTAGACATGAAAAAAGCTCCAAAACCGGTGGCTGCTTTTTCGACAACCAAATTTTTTTTTTTTTCAAAAAAATTGGAGCCAAGGTGGTGATGAAGGTGAGATTTAACCCCACCTAATCTTGGTCACCAAAAGATTTAGTGACCATTGAGTCACCAAACCTCTTCATTAATAAACCAAGATTTTTATTTAATTTTTTTATATTAATAATGAAAGTTTTTTTTTGCCAGAATATTAATAATGAAAGTTATTATTGTTAAGTGTTGGAGATTATCAATTTACACTTATATTTTAATGTTTTCATATGTATTTTATACGATTTTATATTTTTTTTAATTTTGTCTTATTAAGTTAAAAATTTACATCTTGTTGAGGGAGAAAACAAAAATAAACTTACATTTAGGTCCATGGACTCCTTGTATACTTGTCTATGCAATCCGATACATTTAGTTCAATCTAATCCGATTTTAGATTGGTGCTAGACTACACTTGAAGTTGGTTTGTACAGCTCGAAATACCAAATCTAAACTCGAGTATCAATTAGGTATAGTCCAAAGATAGCCCTGATCATTACCGCCTTCTTGGATGGACTCTTTGATTAGAACTCTTGAATCTTAATCTCACATTTCCTCCAAGTATTATCTTTTATAACCAAATGAGTTTCATGAAATGAATTATTAATGATATATTATTCCTAAACTCTAAACTCTAAATATATTTGTATATAAATTTATTATTAACTAATACACATTTATCATTTTTTAGTTTCAATTATTAATTAATAAAAAAATATTTATATGTCTTTAAATTGATGTGCCACTTTATTTTAATATTTTAAAAAATATTAATTTTAATAAGAAACTTTAAATTGTAAACCTTAAATTATTTTTATAAATAATTAGTATATAAATTTTGTAAATTTATATTTTATATTACGTTAAACATTTTTTTTGTCTTCTTTTGAAATGTTTATTAAAGTTTAATCAATAAATATTATTTTTTTAATTTCTTGAAATTGTTAAATTTCTTAGTTTTTCTAAAAATAAAGTCTATCCACATATGTTTCAATCATCTTTAAAAAAAGTATTTTGATCTAAAATTAATTTGAAGATCAATATTATTCTGGCAAGTCATCAAATAAATTAATGGCGTATGCGAAGATCAATATTGTTAATAGTCATTTCGATCAAAATTAAAACCTTTTCTAATACGAACTAATAACTAACAATATAAATAATTACATGGTTTTTTATTTTGGGCGGAAGGGGGTGGGAGTGTAATCTAAATATAGGACTATGGGTTGAAAGTCTTAATCTTATGTACAGTTGAAATGGAATGAATTCCTGTATAAAAAAAATGAAATGGAGTGAATTATAAACTTCTTAATTATAGAGAATTTTAGAGGAAATGAAATAAAGATTTTGATTATAAAATCAATGTTATATGTGGATTTATTTTAATAATTTAATTCATATTATTATATAAAACATTTGTTGTTTTAAATATTAATTTTAAAATAAAAAAGATTTAAAAGTGATCTAAGAATTTTAATTTTACAGCTACTTTGAAAAGTGATGACTAAATAAATCAAACAACAACTTTTAAATTGAAAGTTTTACTGTTAATGACAACGTTTAAAAGTCGGTTAAGGGCTTACGGTTTTATTTTTGGCAGTAACAATGGAGACCACCAAAAGTTAACAACACAACTAATAGCTAAAGCCGGTTTGGGGTGGTTTTGGGTTTTAAGTTTCAAAATTTTTAAAAACAGAAACTAGTTTGTGTTTTTAGTTTTAGGTTTTTTTGGTTTCCAATTTGAAAAAGGTGTTGTGAATTAGAAATAGGCAATATAGGTCAAATCAACTATGCTACCATCTAATGATAAAAAATAATAAAAATAAAAATAAAATAATTATAAAAAATAAAAAATTGAAATAAAATATAAAAATAATAGAATTAACATTAAATAGTACCGATAATGAGGGCCAACCCTCCAACTCCTCCCATATTGGCGGGCTACAACCGCCACTGGCGGGTTGGCGGGCTGCCAACATATATATATTTTTTACTTTTTAAAAATTAAATTTCTTTTTTTTCCTAATTTTTTCATAAGATTGTATAGTCATATCATATTAATTGACTCATATGATTCCTTTTCTACTAATAAATTTTCAATAATGACTTTTTTTTATGTTTTAAAACAAAAATATAAATATTAATGTATTGTTATAATTTTAAATATAATATTATAGAAAGTTGATATGAAAAATAAAATATTATATACTATTTTTGAATGTATTAAGTATTATTTATCATACTTTGAAAAAATATTGAGATGAAAATGGTAAGAAAAATATATAATATATTATTTTTGAAATAATTTTTTTTAAAAAAGCATGCCGAGCTAGAGCCAACCCACCGCCTGTAATAAAGGCAGGACGAGGATTGGGGTTAGAGTCAGCAGAGGCTGGATTCGTTATCGATTCAGGTGGTATGGGTGGCTTGGATTTGTTATGGGTGCCAATGGCAGAGGAAGAGTAGGGTTCGAATAAGGTGGAATCGGAGTCGGAGGGGCGGAAATGGAGCCAAAGTTGGGAGTGGGAGAAACAAAATTGGGGGTGGGGAAGGTGACGACGGTTGAGTGAGAGATGATGAAGAGGGAAGGAGAAATGTCGTTGGGAAGGGTAATAAATTTTTCAAAACTAAAACTAAAATCTAAAAACCTTTTTTTGTGGTTTTCAAATCTGGATAAAATCTGTTTTGAAATTTTATTAAAAATCAACTCAAACCCATTTTTACCGAACACGTTTTGTTTTCAAAATGCATTTCAAAACCAAAAACCAAAACCACCCGGAACGGGCCTTAGTCTTCCTTCTATTATTGCGCAAACTTTAGGCAAAGTTTCTTTTCATGCGATTTTTTTTTGTTCAAAGTGAGCTAATTTATCTATGCATGATTTTTTAATTAAAGACTTTCATTTTTTGGCAAGTTATTTGAAGTCTTAATTTATTTTAATTATGTTGTTTTTTTGTATTTCAAAACATGTGCAGTACGTTCTTTTATGAAAAGTTTGGAGTGCAACTCACAACTAGAAGTTTGTTTGAAAATCCGGTAGAGAATATGCAAGTAAAATCTGGATTTTGAAAATTAGATTTTGGGAGAATAGCTTTTATGGATTCCAAGGCACAACCTAAATTTTGAAAAGACGATTGTGCTTGAAAAATTATAATAATAATAACTTTTATAGATTGCGAAGCAACATTATAATAGAAAAGAGAAAAGAGATAAATAATTAGGAAATAGAGGAGGAATAAAGAAAAAGAGGGAAAATAAAATAATACGGAAGAGGAAAGAAAAAAATAATTAGGATAGAGAGTATGATTTAACAAGAAAACAACTTTTTTTCAAAATATATATTTTAAATCTAAATTTTATTTTTAAAATAATTTTTATAAAAAATATAAGTAATTAGATAAAATCTAGATTTTTATACGAATCCTAAATGCATTGTTTTCATTCGTGAGACGGGTTGGCACTCGAAAGTGATGCATAACCAAGTCACGAGATTTTCATAGCATATTTGCTATTATCTTTTTTGTGTGTGGCTATTCTCTAATCTCTATCGTTAATAATATATAACGAAAATTTTGTTAATTACTTGGTTATGCATCACTTTCTCCCTCGTCACAAGACAACTACGCCCTTAATTTGGTTATAAATCACTTTCTACCACTTTCCCCAAAAAAAAAAATACAATAATAGAATTTTTTATAAAGAAAACAATACTGTAACATACTTAGCAAGGCTGCTTTGATACAAAGTGAAGTAGAATTAAAAAAAGAAATGAAATAAAAATAATTAATTTTGCTGGTAAAAATCTATTTTTATCCTAAATAAAAATAGGATGATGAATATCACCCCTCTAATCCTGAATCTTGGATCTTGTTACTCAATTTGATTAGATTAAGGATGTTAATTAAATTAATTAATATGTCATATTTTTTTAAAACACTCTACTCAACTTCTTTAATACTCTCTCTTTCTCTTACTTGATTATTGTTAATAGAGCATTAATAGAGGTATTTTAGAAAAAAATTGAGAACAATAAGAAATAAGTTATATGTTTAAGATCAAGATTAACTCTTACGATTAGATACTACATACATTAAGGATCGGAGAAGTGTTTAATTTATCAAATGTCCTAAAGTATATATTTAGTTTTTGTAAAAGAACACAATTCGAAAATAAATAATGTTTTTGTAATAATTTTTTTTAATCTGATACACACAACAAAGCAATAGATAATTTAATTTTGTGTAATATTACAACAATAAATAGCAAATAAATAGTAATGAATAATATGCATTTTATATAACATATTTATATTTTACAACATTTTAATTTTTGACTTTGATTGGAACAGAGAATAGATTTGAAGCCCTAGATCCAAGGGGATTTGGTTGCACATCCTTTTCTAATGTTTAATCTATTTGGGCTTATTAGTTAAACTTTTAATTCAATCCAGCTCAAATTTATGGCGAAAACAAAAATCAATCCTTTTCTTTTGGGACCTTAATTAGCTCAACCTCACATCACCACTTATCAATATCAATATTATTCATATGATCGATATAAAATATTTAAAAACATATTAAACATTAAGACTCCGATTTAAACACATCGATAATTTAATTTTTTGTTTTTGTTTGAATTTATAATTTTAGTTAAACAGGAAACTATGGGTCTATTCATTGTAAAATAACTACGAACATTTTAAAAAAAAAAAACAAAACGCTTATGCCATTATAAATTAAAGCTGGTTTTAAAAATACCATCTATCGTTAGCTGATGAGGGGCATGTCTTTATCATCTTTTTAATTCGAAAAACAATAATAAATTAGTTTATAAGGTCCATAAATTAAAAAATAAAGATAATAATAATTACATCATGATCCTTTAAATAGATTTTTTTTCTTGGAACTAACCAAACTACATGCATGTATGCTCTCTTTGAGTTTGACAAGAGAGATTTTGTTACGTAACCAAAAATATCCCAACCACTGTTTTTGCATACAACTCAATATTTAAAACTATTTGCATAAAATGATTAAGGTTATTTAAAGAAACATACTGTTGCTCTCACGTTAGTGTTTGTTTGGAAACACTTAACTCTCACCCAAAAGTATATTCAACGGTGTTTTTTCGTAAAATGAGATAATCTCTTCCACATATTTACTTCGACTTACGTAAAAATACTTCTATACCGTTTTCCCAAACGAAGCCTATATATGTTTTCTTCGTAGCGATAAAATAATTTTTTTACACTAAAAAATTTAGGTGAGTTAAAATGGCCAAATATTCAGTTATTTAAAACTCTAATGTTAAGCAAAATTACAAAACAATTATAGATCATTCATTGATAAAATCTTCACGTTAACAATAAGATTCAAACTCATAAAGTTATGGGTTATATAAGCAAACTTCTTGCCAGTTAAACTACCATCTGTTAGTACTATTAATGAAATAATCAGAGATAAGATAATTATTTCCGCCTGTTTCAGAATCTAAAAACATCAACGCCGTCAAGTTTTAAAAGCTTCAATAAAGTTTGGTAAAAAAATATATAATAAAGTTATTCACATATAACTCATATTTAGTAGAAATTACTTTATATATGTGATTTAGCCCATTATTTTTTTTTAAAAAACGTAACTTCAAATAGTGTGCCTATTTAGGAGAGCGTTTAGGTAAACGTACGTTCAACAGTGTTTTTCCGCTAATCGAGATAATCTCCTTCACAAATTTACCTCATAAACCGTAAAAAACTTCTCCATCGTTCTTCAAACAGTTCAATCAAATTGTAAATTTACTATAGGAAAAGTCGATATAATAATATACCTGGAATGTACGAGGCTTCAATAATCAATAGCAAGAAAGAACAATTCTAGAGAAGTTTGGTGTCTACGTCAATCGTTTAAAAAAGAATCAACACCGAAAAAAAGTGTAAATTTCCACTATGCAAAGGTCGGACGAGTCGTATGCTCACGTTGTACGTGGAGTGAAAAGAATTCTAACCCATCAATGATCACCAAAATCTAATGTTAATTAAATTAATATTTCATCACAATTTACATTAAAAAAATTTATTAAATTTTTTTATAATTTTCAAGGTCATTGTATAATTATTCCAATGAAACTAATTATCAAAATAGCAAAAAATTTTAATGAAGTAAACATTTGTACCTCCCTTAATTTTAGAGTCACCGGTAATTATAATGCAACTTAACCCGATAATTAAAATTCTGTTGATTTTTTTGACACAAAATAATAGTACATACGGTTTTTTAATATAGGATGCGGTTGTTTTTTTAAGTGACTAAACAAAAGATAAATAAATTACTTAATTATAACATATAAATCAGGTAAATTAATTTTTTAAAAAAAGATAGATATATTAATTAATTTGCTTTCTTAATCTATTTAAAAATATTCCTATATTAAGAAATAGAAGAAGTACTGCTTTGTTCATGGATCATTTTCTCTCAAGAAATTTATAAAATATAGATATAGATTTGAGGCCCCTTGTCCTGTCGTCAACCCAAAGGGAAGTTTTCTCATCAAAGATTATATTCCTTCATAAAGTTGATCTATATGTATACTTTTCCCAAGATTTCTAGCTAGGACCAGCAGCCTAGACATGAGGTGTGGACAACTTATAATTTCTTGTCCATGAAGTTGCAGATTCCTGTTTTCTAATAATATTTTACGTAAATTTTTAAAACTTACTTGGAGTAACAAGATTAATCTCTTAGCCTACGAATTAGATTAAGAGATTCTATTATTACCAGGCTACGAATTAACTTTGCTTCAAAATATATATTAAATCCAATTTAATCTATCCTCCTGAAAATTAATAATAATTCATAAGCATGCACAACTCTAAAAAAGGAAAAAATATAACAATTATCTCAGTTATAGTCCCACAACATCAATGAATTAATCTCATGATTGAAGTATGATTTATAATTAAGTTCAAGGGGTTCTTCCTTCTAATAAATTCTTTGGGTGAGATCCCATGATATGATGTCGGAAAGGGCTTCAATTCTCACAGATGTTTTAACTGGGAAGAGGCTTAGTAAAGCACCATGATGTGAAGCCATCTTGTAAGTTGGTAGCCACGCGTTCTTTACGTGTTAGTCTTTTGAGATTGGAATCTCTCTCTTTAATCATGTTATGTTTATAAATTCATTTTATTAAATAAGTCGTCATTTAAACTGTTAACTGTCATATATACACTGAATATATATAGGGTCCATGCATATCAGAAATGGTGAAGAGAATCGTTATTAAAAATCGTTATTAAAAAAGGTGTGGGACGAGTCGTATGCTTTGGGTACATTATTGTACAGGGAATGATAAGGATTCCTTAGAATATATATATCATGCATGAAGATTTGAAAAGGAGTTTTTGTTGTTTCTTATGTTATATACTTCCATATATTCTATGACTATTCGTCGACCCAAGTTTAAGTTCGTAAGTTTTTTCATGAACTTTCCTTCGGGGTGTTTAGATTAGTTCTTAAAAAGTGATTTTACATAATTTAAAATAAGCATGTGAGGGGAGTTTTGTCCCAACTTACATGAAAATAATTTTATGAGTGATTCTAAGTTGACAAACATGTATTATAGTGGCCAAACTTCACGAGGAGCTTAATTAAGTCTTCTTCCTAACAGGAAAAAAGCAAATTAAGAAAAGATCAGATCATTTAAACGGTGTTATTCTTCATAAACTAAGAAAATTCTATATCAGTTCTTCATATATATATATATATATATATGCACTTTGTGCATTATCTAGTGTGACACTGTTTTGTACAAGTAGTTTGCTCATGTGGACACGTCTAGCATTAGATTCACGCGGTAAGGTTGGATGCAATGAAGACTCTAAAGCTAATATATGAATTGACATGACTTGAGTTCAACAAGTACAGTATAATTAAGGTGAAAAAAAAAATCTGTTGGTATCTCTATATATCATCCTCATACATATATGTGCAATCACTCTTTGCCCAATATACCGATTCTTATCTATGTGATGGTTAGCCTTCTTCCTGGTCCAACTTTAATCTATGGTTCCTAGAGAGACAAGTCAGTAAAAAATATTAATTGGCCAGATTCCTCATGCCAATTTGCAATATGCGGTGATACTAGAAGGCAAGCTGGATGGGAACCCTAATCGTAATTCAATAATTATTAAGAATAAAATCTATTATGTATGTAGACTCGAGAGTTCCCATCAACGAAACACTTTCTGTGATACGTATTCTCTTCTGTCCCACTTACAGCAGCTTATAAATGAGCAGCCATAGCCATGTTTGTCTGCATCGATCCGCATATATCCTCTGTTTCTTTTGGGCTCTCACAAAGCACTGATCATATTTCATTTGACTGATTATTGTTATTCTTGTTAAGCAATAATAGAATGTCTTCGTCAGCTGGGGGTGGTTCGTGGAGTGAAAAGGAGAACAAAGCCTTTGAAATGGCTCTGGCAGTGTATGACAAGGAGACACCAGAGCGTTGGTACAACGTTGCTCAGGCTGTTGGCGGCAATAAAACACCAGAACAAGTCAAGAAGCACTATCAACTCCTTCTCGAAGATCTCAAGCGTATTGAGTCTGGCCAAGTGCCAGATCCTCCTTACAAGTAGCCAACACCTACATAGGTACACACCTCTGTGTGTGTGTGTGTGAACTTTAAGAATAGAGTTGCACCATCGGTATGTAACTTTAGTCACCCATTAAAGAGACTTGTATGTGTTTGTACATGGACGTCGTGTACGTATAATTAGGTACCTTCCATGTGTAATTAGCATTATATTCTAATGCACAAATATGCTCCATCTGATCCCTAGTGTAAATTCAATTTGATAAAAAATTAAACTATAAAGTGGATTTTATATCAAGCTAGGATCAGATGGAGTGTATATCTCATCATCACGCCCATGTCATGGGAGTCTGATTTTAGTTTGTTGTTGGATTATCCTATTGGGTGTAGGAGATATGTATATTGTGAGCGTTATGCTCGTGTATGGCTGTTGCCATCGTGTGTTGTATTATAATATATAAACATACACCACATGGATTGCAGTATTTATCTGGTGTATATCTATTATCAATGGCATATGCCCATTTTTTTAAGAAAAAAACAGAATAGTTGTTTATATAATCAAGCCCACGAGAGAGAATCTAATAAATAGAACCGAATGGAGTAATATACTGTTTCATGCGTTTAATATAATATCCATGGCATGACAGACATCTCTATTCAAGTGGCACATCGTTACTAACACGAGTCTTTGGAAGAACCACTTTCCAAAAGCTATATGTTGAAGTTGGGGAATCCAAAGCCTTAGAAGCCTCTCTTTCAATGAAACCTTTCCGATGTGAAATTTATTACAATACATCTCTTCGAGAGCTGACATCTCGACAGCTTCACTTTACAACACTTTACTCATCACTTCACTTAACCTCTACCTTGTCTGACTGAACTCAGCCTTTCAATCAGAACCTCTATAGGTAGCCCTTTCAACCAAGATGATGTCCCGATGGCTCCACACTTTAGCACCTCACTCAACCTTTTGATGATCAACCCTCGTGTAAGAACCTTTCACAAGTAATTCTCCCCGATTGGTTATCTCTTAATGAAAGCTTCATTGTATCAAATACAAGTCCTTAAGAGAAACATACCTTAAAAGTTAATTGTTAGAGTTAGTAAACTCAAGACCTTATAAAACCCATTTTCAAGGAAATCTTCTCACATGGGATTTGTTACACATGTGATTCTCTTTTACTTATATGGTAATATACAACGTCTGCCTCGAATGGCACCGCATATGATGAGAAGGACCTGGGGATGAGGTGGCATATGATAGGCTAATGATCTAGCTCATGATGTAGGCAGGCTAAGGAGGATTGCAGTTATCCAACTAATCACCAAGATGTTGACGTTGTTCCCATTTGAAAAATTATTGAGATAATACATTTTGGCAGAATGCATCTTGTCCAAAGCACATTTATGTTTGAATAAACGTTAGATTTAGAGTGTATTTATTCTGCCAAAAATGAGTTTTTGCTCAAAATGTATTTTGAAAGAATGAATTACCAAACGCTGAAATTTTCAAGCTAATAGATTTTTGGGTTCAAAATATATTTTAGATCCAAAAAAGTTGTTGCCAAATGTGATGATGTGAAGCGTTGAGTTGAATGATGTCTTGCTTGACATTATGTCATTTCTGTAAATGTGATTGATGACATGGCATGTCACTTGGTGATGAGGACAAGGAATTGATGATGACATAGTCACTAACAAGGCTAATGATATGCCACATTGGCTGATGACATATATACATACACATGCTCTTCAATCTTAAATGCAATACTTCCTTTTGGGAGAAAATATCATTGATGAGAAGGAACGAATAATGAGAGGTGTGTGATGAAATGTTCTCATTGTTATGGATACAGACAATCAATATTTAGGAAGATACAGAAGCAAGACAATCAACCTATTGATATTGAAAGACTCAAAAGATTCTTTCAATGTATCATTTCTGGGTTCAATGGAATTGATAGAGATAGAAAGAAGTCATGTCAAATAGAGATTTTTTTCTTTCGGTCATCTTTCAATTGTTAATACGATATATATAAGGACCATTACTACAGAGTACTACCCCCTTGTACTACCCCCTTGATTGTAAAATATCGATTGCTTGTTGAACCCTATGAATTGCGTGAAAGTAGGATACTTCAAATTCGGAAGTCTAAAAGTTTTATAAAACGCTCTTAATGGAAAAAAATGTGAATGAAAGACCCCTTTTCATTTAAAAATGTATTTATATTTAGAGTTTGATAATGTTTTAAAATAGAATTATTTCTGATTGGAGGATACTTATGTTTAATAAAAAATTATAATAAAATATAATTTGGCCGAAGATAAGAACATAATACAAACTTAGGAAAAAAAATTGGAGTGGAGTGTATGGGATTAGAGAACATATAAAAACTTGGTTCAGTTGGTTCTGGAGAAGGAAGGCATGGATTTTAGAAGACGGTGGTCCCTAACTTACTTCGAGAAGTTGCGAACAAAATTTGGATTCCGTTAACGAAAGATCCAAATTATACAGTGGGATAGAATCTTGCGATGCCTCCAATATCAGCCATTCATTGGGTTTCCCTCCCTCCTCCATCTCCTCTTCTTCGTCGTCGTCTTCGTTCGCCGTTGGACCTTTCAGCTCAAAACCACAAGACCCGAATTCAACATCTGTCTCAGTCTCAGGTATGTACGGTTCACCTTTTCTACCTTGTAGACTTTATTCGATGATACTATTACTGGCTTCCTCTGTTAAGAACTCCAGTATGTAGCAGCGAAAATTGGATTATATTAGAAACCAAGTTCTTTCATTTCGCAGATTTTTGCTGAGAAGGATAGATGGAAATGAATGGGTCAGAGATTGATATAGCAAGAGTTGGGTCAGTTAAAGCAGCTATTGGCTCTTATGGTGATAAGATTGCTGATAGAAATAGCTCTTCCATGAAGAAAACCTACGCGGATTTCTCATCGGTGAGTTCAGGTTTCAGAGCACTGAAAATTCCTCTTCAACCATTGGTTACTTCTTAGAATTTTTCTATTCACTCTCTC
>JANTPZ010145228.1:0-11168 GCA_025593235.1 Vachellia pachyceras | reverse complement strand
AGCATGCCTTATAAGGGTGTGGATACCTTCCCCTCATGGACGCGTTTTCTGGGTGGCTACGGCTGCACCCAGAGGAACAAAACCCTGCTCTTGGCTACAGCTGCAAACAGGGACAATATCTGCGAGGGAGGGCGCTGGGATGTTACAAGTGGTATATTGTGAAGTCCCACATCGGTTGGGAAGGAGAACGAAGCATGCCTTATAAGGGTGTGGATACCTTCCCCTCATGGACGCGTTTTATGGGTGGCTACGACTGCACCCAGAGGAACAAAACCCTGCTCTTGGCTACGGCTGCAAACAGGGACAATATCTGCGATGGAGGGCGCTGGGATGTTACAAGTGGTATCAAAGCCAGGCCTCCGGTCGGTGTGCCAGCGAGGATGCTGGGCCCCTATGGGGGGTGGATTGTAAAGTCCCACATCGATTGGGAAGGAGAACGAAGCATGCCTTATAAGGGTGTGGATACCTTCCCCTCATGGACGCGTTTTCTGGGTGGCTACGGCTGCACCTAGAGGAACAAAACCCTACTCTTGGCTACGGCTGCAAACAGGGATAATATCTGTGAGGGAGGGCGCTGGGATGTTACAAGATGGTATCAGAACCAAGCCTCCGGTCGGTGTGCCAGCGAGGACGCTGGGCCCCTATGGCGAGTGGATTGTGAAGTCCCACATTGGTTGGGAAGGAGAACGAAGCATGCCTTATAAGGGTGTGGATACCTTCCCCTCGTGGACGCGTTTTCTGGGTGGCTACGACTGCACCCAGAGGAACAAAACCCTGCTCTTGGCTACGGCTGCAAACAGGGACAATATCTGCGAGGGAGGGCGCTGGGATGTTACATTATACATGGTTTCTTTCAAATTGATTTAGTTTTTCTTCCATTACGATAATCCAATCATCATCAGACAAAGCTTTCTCAACATTTTTAGGCTCAATTTCACATATAAAAGCATAGAATTGAGATTCATTCAAAATATTTCTTTATTTTTGTACACATTTATTCACTTCTACAATCTCTTGATTGAGTGGGTGATTGTGGATGTACTTCCACAATCTTGGTTGAGGGGATTAAAGATGTTTATGTGATGGATCTTCCTCAATATCATTTGATGGATGATCTTCAGTAAAACAATCTTTATTTACATTTTCAAAACCTTTTAAAATAATAACTTCTTCATCATCAATGGAAGGTTTTTCTTGAGGTTCAATTTCAGCAAACGCGACATTCATTGATTCTTCAACTACACATGTATGTTTGTTGAAAATTCTAAATGCTTTATTTCTATTTGAATAACCAAGAAATAAACCCTCAGCAGATCTAGGATCAAATTTACCAATGTTATCCTTCCCTTTGTTATGGATAAAGCATTTTCTTCCAAAGACGTGAAGGTGTGATGAATTTGGCTTCCATCCTTTGTATAGCTCATACGTAGTCTTCCCTAGTGATGATCTGAAGTAGGATCGGTTAGATATGTAGCAAGCGGTGCTGATCGCATCAGTCCGGAAGACATGAGAAACTTGCTTCTCTGTCATCATTGCTCTTTATACTACATTTAGTTAAGGAGTCCTTGGAGTGAGAAGTTATGGTTTATTCCTTCATTCTCACAGTATGCTGCCAAGTCCATTCTCAAACTCTCCACCATGATTTGTTCTAATAGAGACAATAGACATACCCTTATCGTTTTGGACCTTCTTGGAAAATAGTGTATAATTCAAATGTTTCATTCTTGGATGAGAGAAAAATAGTCCAAGTGAATCTAGAAAAATCATCAATTATAACAATTGTATAGAGTTTTCCTCCTAAACTCTTGACTCTAGCTGGACCCATCAAATCCATGTGAAGTAGTTAAAGGGGTTTTTTTGTGAAAATTTCTTTCTTTGATTTAAAGGAAAATTTTATTTGCTTTCCCATTTGACAAGCATCACAAACTAAATAATTTTTTATACTTAGTTTAGAAAGCCCTTAAACTAACTCATTCTTGATTAATCTATCAAACTGATTCATGTTAACGTGAGCTAACCGTTTGTGTCATAACTGGCTTTCATCAACTTGACTAATTTGCTAAAAGAATTCTCTAATCCAAGAGTGTAACAGTTACCATCCCTTGAAGCTCGAAGTTGGATGTTCAACTTCTCTTTGTTGATAGGTAGGTCCTTTTTGTTGATGATGAAACATTCTTGCGAGTCAAAGATGACCCAGTTGTCTTTATCAGTGCCTTGACTGATGCTCAAAAGGTTGTGACACAATCCCCTTACATGGTAGACATCTTTGACAGGTGCTCCATTCACATTGCCAATTTCACCAATCCCAACGATTCTTCTTGATTAGTTGACTCCAAAGCTCACTTTTCCTCCATCCTTTGATTTCAGGCTGATAAACTTGCTTTGGTCACTTGTCATGTGTCTTAAGCATCCATTGTTAATATACCACTTGTTTGACCTGGATACTTTGAGACATACCCTCTACTCTTATTCTTCTTCTTGGGCAAGGAGACAAATGTTGGCCTCCTCTTCGGCTTTACGTTCCTCATCTGAGGAGCTATCACCCCATATGCCAGAGATGTATGTTTTCTTCTTCTTGAAGAACTTAAACTTCTCTTTCTCCTTCTCCTTGTTTTGTGTGGCAAGCTATAGATAATCATCCTTGATGTTTCACAGCTTGTTGCATTCATAGCATACAATCTTGCTTGATCCTCCTTTCTGAAATCTCCTAGCATTTTGGCACATCTTTCCGAATCTTCACACCACCATAGCCAGATCTTCATCCTCAACATCATCTTCGTCATCCTCTATTTCTGGTTCCTTTCCTTTAACAGTCTTGAGAGTAAGCTCCTTTTTCTTCTTATCCTCTATGTTGGACAATTCTTTCTTAATATTTTGCTTACTTTCATATTCAGCAAGGGTCCCGAATAGAGCAGCCATATATGTCATTGATTCTCCTCGTGATTCCTCTATGGCTGTCACCTTTGCTTCCCAATTGCTAGTTGAGAATGTTGAGAATTTTTCTCACTTGGGAACATTGGTCTTATGTTTTCCCGAGGTAGCCATCTTTTTTATCAGATGATTATGCTGCATTTCAAACTCAACGATTGTTTCTCCTTCTATCATCATTAGCAAATGATATTCTATGGTCAGAGTATTCATTCTCCCTTCCTTAGCAGCTTCAGTGCCTTCATATGCTACCTCCAGTGCCTCCCACATATGCTTGGCCAAAGGAAGAGTGCAATTTTGAAGAATTCATCTTCATTTAGAGCCACCTGTAATATTAGGACATCGTTTCGATTGAGGAACACCTTATTTGAATCTTGTTCATCAAACTCAGCACGAGTCTTTGGAACCAGTGTATCTTTATCTCTCTTCATTGGAACGAAGTTTTCCTGTTCAAACACATCTTATAAGTCCAAGTCAGTTGACAATATAAAATTCTGAAATTTTATTTTCCAAAACAAAAATCTTTGATTGTTGAATGCTAGAGGTCTTGTGATTGAAGCTTTGTCACTGATCACGTGTTCACCAAATCCTACCATGATCATTCTTAAGACTGTTAAGTCCTTTACACAGGAGATCTACTCTGATACCAAATGTTAGAATATGATTTAACTAAGAGAGGGTGAACTATTATTTTACTTAGCTCTTAAATAACCTTACTTTCACCTTTAATCTTTATTTAGGAGGGTTAAATGTTACATCATCCATGCGAATCTTTTTATCTCGAAAGACACTTCTCAAAACTATTGCTCAATTGAGCTTGGTAGTATATATCATTTTGACTCATTCTTGAGCTTTTAGGCCTAAAATCCAGGATATGACACACACCTTCATGATTTTTATCTCTTAATAACTCGTATTTGGCATATTTGTGATGAATGGAAAAGGGATTATCTAAACAAGAAAGAGAACAATTGTTGAAGTTTCTTTCATAAACCAAGCAAATGCGACTATATATTCAATGGAACCATTGTTTCCATCCCTTATGGAGCATTTTCAGAACAATGATATGATCATACTAGCACCTGTTCCCCAAGAGACACTATTCTTATGACACAAGTGACTAAGGAGTCCAATCTTGTCATTGATGCTAAAAATATTTCAAGCAATAATTAGATTCTTCAATCTATTCAATTGCAAGTAACTCCTTCTCAAATTGTGGTCAGCAAGAATCAATTTTATCATACTATAACTCCACCTTATGTGAATGCTACATTTCTCAATGCCACTCCATTGTGTAAAGGGTCATTCCATGAATCTTATCTTTTGGAAAGGCTTTCTAGATGTTATTAATGATCAAGCTACTCATTCCTTCCATGGCTATTTCTTTTACTATCTTATTTGTTGGAAATGTTTTTCTTGATATTCCATATCATCAAGCTACATGTGGCTTCCCCTTCTACTATCTCACTTACCAGAAGGGATTACCATACTAAAGTGCCACATCGAATCCCACCTTTCCCTCTCCAACTTCATGCCTTCTTTTTCACTCGTCAAGTGACGAGTTCTTCAAGCATAGGAGAAATGATGGGATGTGGAATAATGGTTAACTAGGATTTCATATATTTAGTATATTAATCATTATGAGGGAATATTTAGAATTTAATATAGATTTATTGTCATTTTTTATCATTAACTGTGATTTGCATTTAATTTTATGTTTCTAGGATGTTTTGTCATTAATTTATAGAGTTAGATTGAAGCCTGTAAATAGCATCTCAACTCATTTTTTTCTATGCCTTATGATTTGAATAGTATTGAGTTTATTCTTCATTTGAGTTCTCTTCTACCTTAATATCTGGTTTTCCCCTCCATCTTACTATCATTCATCCTCTCTAGTCCGTCTATTCTTTCTCTCCTCTTCTCTATACTCTCTTTTCTCCCCTTCCCTTCCTCACCCTACATCGCAAAAATCTTTAAAAATTATTTTAAATATTTAAAAATACAATGTAGCATAACATTAAAAAACTATTAGAAAAGTTTGTCTTTTTAGTATGATTGCATTAATAAAAATACAATGTTCTCTTCTTCTCTAATTTTGTATAACAAAAAGTAATAGAACATTAAAAATGTTTTTCTTGCTTTTTTGTTTTCTAGAACAATTTTCAATTTTATTTGTTTCTCCTATCAAGTAATTTTAAACACATTTTCAACAAGTTTTTGTTTAAGAACAAAAAGCCGTTTTGAAAGTAGGAAAATAAATAGGATTTTTGCTTCTTTCAACACATTTCTACTTCCATGTAGCATTAAATATTACATAGAAGTTTGAGTGCTGAAGGCTTTCCATCTTAAAATAGGCATCCTTAGAGGTAAAATCTCCTAAGCTACCATGTCATTCCTAGAGCTGGCAAAGTGGGCCAGGCCGTTGGTTATGGGCTGCGACGGGCTCATATACTTATTTCTAAACGGGTTGGGATTTCTCCAACCCAGACTGTCATGGGGGTTAGTTGGTGCCAAAATATTTTTTTCATTTTTATTTTTCTTACTCATAATTTTTTTCAACTTGAACTTCTTTAATTGCAATATTTTATTGAAAAGTTATGAAATATTTGAAAGTATGTTGGTCCCTTTCAAATTTGAGTTGCAAATTTATGTGTCTACTTGCATTATTCTAGATTGGTATAAGTATGCATGATTATTGTGAATATTGAATGTGGATATGAAATATAATATAAATGTTTTGATCCTTCAAGATTTGAGTTGAAAACATGAGTGAATTTAATGTGATTGAGTATTAAAATTATAAATAAATGGTGGTTGTTATAAATATATTAAAAGACTGGATGTTCATAGACTCTTGACTTCCTAAGCTATAAATACTGTGCATGAATTGTTACTGAGAAATTAAAGATATATCCAAGGTACAAAGAGTCACAATATATATTCATCTATATTGATTGTACTATTTATTGATCATGACCCTTGGAGGTCACTCTTAGAGGCCTATAAATAGGGCTTTGTACATGGCATACATCACATTGAAAGTAAATAGAATTCCTCTCAAAGTTTCTCTTCTCTTTTGTCTATTTACATTTAATTTACAACACGTTATCAGTACGATAATTCTGCCAAAGGTATGCTTCCCTCAGAGTTACCTTAGCAATTTCTTTTACTTTCTTTATCATATCTTTATTTAACATCAATCAATCTGGAATAATCTGAGCCACAATATAAAATTAAGATAACTCTTTTATCGATTGTTTTAAACATTGGGTTTCATGGCTAAGATTTGAAATTGTTGATACTTGCCATTTTAATATCTTTTACAAGTTTTTATACTTTATGGATATTGTCATTTTAGCTTGAATCCATATATATATATATATATATATTAACTAAACTATATTATTCATTTTTGTAAATTAATTTTCTAAAATTAATTTTAATTCCTATTAATTGTTTTAGATGGAATAATGTCAAATCTTACCAAGTTAAAATTTGAAACCCTTAACATATCTGGCAAAAATTGTCTATCATATATATTGTTGATACCTTGTTTTGATGATAACAAAAACCTTTTATTGTTGCAGGATTTAGATTATTGCTCAAAATTTTGAAGTTGTGTTGAAACTGTCAAATATGTTTTGTAATCTGTTTTCGAACTAAAAGTTCGAAAATAAAGTTTTGTGTTCAGTTCAAAAACTCGAGTCCTAAATTCCAAAAACTTGAAGTTTTATAATGTGCATCATAAACTTGAAGTTAAAACTTGAAGTTTTAGCTTCAAGTTTTTCATCATGTTATAGAACTCAAGTTCCAGCAGTCACAGAACTCGAGTTTCGGGCTTCATGAACTCTGTCCAAGATTGTGCCTCAATAGAACTTGAGTTTCAGCTCTCACAAAACTTGAGTTCCATAACTAACAGGGAAACTTGAAGTGCAAACTAAAAGTTCTAGCTTAGAGTTTTACAGAACTCGAGTTCTATCTTAATCCAAACTCAAGTTCTATGCCATAAAAATTATTTCCAGTTTAAGAACTTGTTTCTCAAACTCGAGTTTCCGTTGCAAGTTTTTTTATAACTCGAGTTCTGGTTTGATGAAAACTCGAGTCTCAAATACTTTTTCTTCTAACTATTATTTCATATATTATAACTCGAGTTCCTTCTTCCATAACTTGAAGTTTTACAGCTATATATAAAACTTGATTTCAAAACTTCAAGTTTCAAATAAAAGTTTTCAAACTGTTTACAAAACTTTAATTGCAAACTCGAGTTCCAACTTATAGTTTCCTAAAACTTGAATTATGTTCATGAAAACTAGAAGTTTCACTATATGACCCTCAGACACAATGTTTCAGAACTTGAGTTATGAGGTTTTGAGAACTCGAGTTCTCCATCCTTCTGACGCAGCTAGCCTATCGTCCACCAAAGTTTTCCTCTTTCATGCTTAGCTAATTTTAAATGCTACCTACTCTAATAAATTCCTTTCAGCTCTTTCATTAAACAGTTAATGATACTTCTGCCATCGACAGTTGAACATCAATAAATGTAGCATTAATGATAGACCAATGAAAGCGGTAGCTGTAAGTAACGGATATAAGCTTCTCTCTAACGGACATTCAATCTCTGAGTAAAGGATAATTAATAAAGCCTCTATTATAAATGAAGAACCTTGACATAGGAAAGTGAGAGATAATAACGAACGAACATCAATACGCATTCATTCTCTGTAACCAATATCTTTGTTATTTTGTTCACAAGTCCTTGAGAGCCTCTGTGATTATTCATCTACTATTTCATAGAGTTTATCTTGATAATTTGTCTTGTATTCCTGTAAGATATTCAAGGTTGGGACCTTGAATCAGTCGGGCTAAAACTGAGTTGAAAAACAGAGTGTGCCTGTCTCTGTTTTATTACGTATTGTCTCTGTTTTATTACATATTGTGAGGGGGAGTGTGAATCACAATTGTAAAGGCCAGGTAGCTTAATTTTTTATTGATTAGTGTATTGCAAATCTCAGAGGAGCTCTGAGGACTGGACGTAGGTCAGGACGACCGAACCAGGATAAATTACCTCTGTCAATCTCCTCATTGCTTTTCTCAGTGACTTTGTATTATTTCTGCGATTGAGTTTTTTATTTTAAAAGCTAACCAATTCACCCCCTCTTGGTCAAATACTTCACTCACATATATTGGATGCTGAAATCCATTTGGACGCTAAAGGCCTTGGAAATGCTATTTTGTTAGAAAATGGTGCGTCTAATCAAGACAAGGTAAAAGCAATGATCTTCATTCGTCATCATATTCATAAAGGGTTAAAAGTGGAATACTTAACGGTAAAAGATCCGTGGAACTATGGAATGCCTTGAAAGAAAGTTTTGATCATCAGAAAATAAAGAGCTGCTTATGAAAAATCATGAAATATGCCCCACAGGATCGGCTCCAATTCCTGAAATAAATGTAGCAATGCATAATAACTATGGTAGAGGGCTTAGCCATGGCTATGACCGTGGTCACGGTAGAGGGCACAAAAATTCTCATTATTGAGGTGGTTGTAACATTAATCATGACAACCAAAAGAAAAGAAATAATGAGAAAGGGCACAGGAATAATTTCAATACCACAAAAGCCCTTGAAAATAAATGTCATAGGTGTGGTATGAAAGGCATTAGGCACTATTCACCAGAAAAAAGAAAGGCATTAGGCACTATTCACCAGAAAAAAGAAAGGCATTAGGCATGAGTATGTAGTACATCTGCTCACTTGGTGAAACTTTATCAAGCATCACTAAAAAAGAGTGGCAATAATGCCGAAACAAATTTGATGTATCAAGATGATAATATCAAGGCAAAATTTGCATTTAAAGATGATCTTGCATGCCTTAATGGACTGGAAGACATTAATGGAATGACGCATTTAGATGTGGAAGATTTATTTGATAATAATTAATATTATAATGCTTATGTTTTTAAGTAGCATTTATATTTCACTTCTATCTTGTTTCTATTAAACATTTCTTATAATGTAATTTTGTTTCTTTAATAAAGAATATAGATAATTCTCATCGTATAATTGAATATATATGCTATTAGATAGTGCTACGACACATAATTTCACAAAAATAATTCTTTAAGACTTCATTAGAATTAAATCATTTTAAGGAATTGTTTTGAGATTAACTAGTTTCATTGCTACTTATGTCTCCGTGTATATATATAAAAAAGAAATTTCTTATATTTATGTCTGTCAAACCCAGTAAAAAATATCTATGATTATGCTTAGGAAAAAAATTCTTAGAAGATCTCAAACAAAAGTGCCTAATACGTCATCTTCATTTAGAGGCCAATGACTGCTGCTTTGTTTAGCGACAAAGAATTTGGTTAAAGGCAATGGTTGGTTGACTGATTCCTCACCTTGTGGACCCCACATTCCAGGGTGACTTGACCTACTGTGGTTAATCTTTAAGCCTCTCACCAATTGAGTCACACCACGTGGCAAACCATTCGGATCACAAATCTTAGTGCATACTTCTTGCCTGCCTCCTTCGTCCGATGAAGCGTGATTCCCTCCTTCATTGGAACAGAAGGCTCAATCATTCCAGCTACCTTCATGATGAAGGATGTAACACCTCCCATTTTCCCCCTATATCCTCATATTAGATCACTTTAAAATCACTCTAGGGTCTTGGATAACTCAAATTGGCCTTTTTAGTGAATTTGAAAATTTCAAAAACGTTGTTACTGTTCACTGGCCCATTTTCCAGATTTCTAGTCCAATTTTGAAAATCCATAATTAATTCTAGAAAAATAGAAATGGAGTGGTTCCAATTTATAAATTAACCTTATTAAGTGATCTATAGGGAAAAATACTCATTGGTTCCAATCCTTGTCCATTTGAATCGGTTTATTCCGTAAAAATTGTAGTTCCAATGGTCACTTCCAGTTTTTCCAGATTTTTCCCTCAACTTTGGAAAATCATATCTCTCAAAGTACACATCCAAATTTCTCAAACTTTATGTCACTTTAAAGCTTAGGATGTGTAGTGTTTAACTGGAAAGTTTCAGCTCAATTGGAGCTATTTACTATTTTTCATCGCCATTTGAAACATATCAGTTTTCAGGGCCTTTGGAACCCATTTGCTTTGAAATCTAACTTTTTCTAAAAATCACCAAAACCTCTTTTTCGTTCATAAACCAACCTCTTATCATGCATGACTACTTCCTTAACATTCCTTAGCATTTTTAACCCATATTCATGCATGCATTATCATATATCCATATACTTAGCAAGTAGGGGTTTAGGATTACAAAACTACATCAACTTGTAACTAAGGTTCAACATTTCACAAAAATCCCTCAAGCAAGAACATCATCTTTAATCGTCAATAAATTTATCATTACCCTTATTTGAGCTTGCACCTACATGGTTAGTTGGGGAATAATGAGATTTTTGAAAATCCCAATAGCAAAACTAACTAACAAAACTTGTGAATGTGCATGTAATATGATTAAGGCACATGTGACATGTCCAAACATTACATTATCATGCATATGGCTATAGCAATCAAGGTCATATATCATACACAAAACAACCAGTTCATACATCATATAATAATACACCATTCACAACAAGTTCATAAAATGGTTTAGAAGAGTTAGTAGTCTTGCTACCTCTTTAGCTTAGCTCCGCTTTTTACTTGAAGTTCTCTTGGTGAAACTTCCAAATGTGTTCTTGAAGGTCTCAACTTCCTAACCATAATACCAAGGCACATCCATTATCTTCATATCATTAATCAAGTAATAATTTACAAAAACGCAACAATAATCCCTCTTGCATTTTCAAGATCCTAACAACTTTCAAACTTGATTTTATGGTCCTTAATGCTTCTCAAATCCCTTTTCTACTTTTACCCTACACAAAACTTCATTTTAGATCCATTGGAAGCCTTAGAATCATCAAAATCCCACTCCCTCTATTTCTTATAAATTTTCGAAAAACAGAAGAAAAAGGAGGGTTTGGATTTTCCCAACTTTTCTTTCCACATAGACATCTATTCTTGCTTCCAAAACATGATTCAAGCATCATATGACTCAAACACCTCTTTCCCCTACAAGGCCTCAAATGGACAGCACCTCCCCCTACTCTTGGGGTCTCCAAAGTTCCAACAACAACACCCAACAACAACCAAAACAACAACTTTCATTAAACTACTCTTGACAACTTAAAGAGAAGCTTGCAACCTTTTAATGT
>JANTPZ010145227.1:0-18778 GCA_025593235.1 Vachellia pachyceras | reverse complement strand
TTTGATAAGTTGAGTATATATACAAGTCCTATAATGCTTTTCTTTTTGTTTCTTTGCCTAATTCTAAAAGTAAATTGATAATTGTTTCGCAGAAGTTTTCCAACTTAACTCACATGGATTTAAGAAAATGCAAATTTGTACAACAAATACCATACTTATCTGGAGCTTTTAATTTAACAAAATTGTGGTTTGATGGATGCACAAATTGAATTGAAATTCATGATTTTGATGGATGTTTAAATGAATTGAGAGAATTGAATGCTATTATGTAGTGCAAGAACTTGAAGATTTTGTCATCCTGCCTTAGGTTGAGAGCTCATAAACATCTCAACCTCTTTGGTTGTTCAAGTCTTCAGAGATTTCTAGAAAATATCGGTCATGATGAAAGAAATGCAAATACTTGATTTGGATAGGACAGCGATTACTGAATTGCCATATTCAATTTGCATTCTTATTGGACTTGAAATCTTAAGAATGGAGGAATGTCCTAATCTTAAGCATTTATCAGCTAGCATTTGTACATTACCAAACCTGTGGAAACTGTAATATCCGCATATTCCTGTAATTGGAAATGAAGACTAAACCGATAGTAATGGGTTGAGTTAATGCCCATGGATACGGAAATATGGAAAGAAAAATGCCTCTAGACAAGAAAGATTATGATTGACTAGATCCCTAGCCTTAAGGATTTTAAGTAAGAATGACCCAAGGGTAAAACGGTCATTTGGCTAAATGACAAGAGTAAAATGGTCATTTTGATTAAAAAGGCCTAGGACATGAAATGTCATCAAATAATAAGGACATTTTGGTAATTTGGTCAAAAGTCAACAAAAAGTGAAAGTTGACCAAAAAGTGAAAGTTGACCAAGATGTCAAAGTTGATCAAAAATGTCAAAGTCAACCAAGGGCAAGGTTGGAATTAAAAAAGAGTAGAAAAAGTGATGGCATTTTGAAAATTATGGCAAAAGTAGAAAAGGTAGTGGCATTTTCGTAAATAAGTGGTAAATAAAAGATTTCGGAGTTAAGGACAACCGAGAAATAATTATTTAAGGTAGCAAGAGTCCTCAAATGCCGGAGACTCGAACTGAGAAAAGTTTAGTTGGGTCATAAAGTAATTAATAAAATTATTACCATGTATCTGATGCAGGCAGTTTCGTTGAACGGAGAATAAGAGTGCCCGAAAAATCCAAAAAAGTATTTTCTTAGAAAATTAATTACGGAAAATCCGGGAAGAATTTTGAGGAACGGAACAGAGTTTGAGAATCAGGGAAACTCGGAGATGCTATGGACTAAGACATGATGCCACCTAGGTAAGGAGGCCTAGGGAATGATGCCACATGAGAGATAAAGCCTCCAGAAAAGTAAAAAGGTAGTCACTCGCGTAAAGGTTACTTTACAGAAATGCGTGCCACCGGATCATGTAACTGGACCGGGCAAGGGCCCAGCCAACAAAATCTGACGCCTAGGGGGTCAGAAAAGTCACTTTTTCAGCTAGGATGAGACAAGGAGATGTGGCTCAATGTGGACCAAGCATTTTGCTACTTGGTACCCAAGAATCAATCTAAGCCACACAAGTTTCAAGAGGCTTTTCACATAAGCTAACTCTCCTCTCTCTTCTCTCAAATTTCTGCCACCTCTCTCCCTCCATTTGATCAGATTTTTTTCTCCCCCAAGCTCCCAAAAAACGCCACTTTGCTCTCAAGGAAGAAGAAGAAGAGAGCTCTCACACAACCTTAAGGTAATCACCCAAACAACCAACTCTTTACATTTATCTACTCCTTGCAACTTCTACTTCCTCTTTAATGGTTGATTTCCTTGATCAAAGCCCTCTTTTTGAAGATGAAAATTTAGGGTTTCAAGGTATGAAAATGGAAAAGAGAATGCTTTTGAGGAAGAAAAAGGTTTGCAAGTTCTTTCTTGAATAGTAAAAACTTGCTTGATGGTTTTTTATGGTTGTTTTGGTTGTTGTGAAAATTTTTGGAAACCCTAAGTGTTTGGGGAGGTGTTGTCCATTTGGAAACTTGAGAGGGAAAGAGGTATTTGAATGGTATAATGCATAAAAAGTGATTGGAAAGCAAGGATATACATGTATATGAAAAGAAAAGTTGAAAAATCCAAGAACCCTTCTTTTCCTATTTTTCGAAAATCTGTGAAAAATAGAAGGAGTGGGATTTTGATGATTCTAATGCTTCCAATAGCTTTAAAATGAAGTTTTGTGTAAGGTAAAAATAGGAAAGGGATTTGGGAAGCATTAGGGACCATAAAAACCAAAACTTGGACTTGTAGGGTCTTGAAAATACAAGAGGGAGTATTGTTGCGTTTTTGTAAATTATTGCTTGATTAATGATGTCAAGTTAATGGATGTGCCTTGGTATCATGATTAGGAGGTTGAGGCCTTCAAGAGCACATTTGGAAGTAATCCAAGAGAGCTTTAAAGCTCAAGTGAAAAAGGAAGTTAAGCTAAAGAGGTAGCAAAACCATTTAACCTTAAGCTTCATTGCTTTTGAAATATGTTGAATGATGCATGACTTATTTAGAAATTTATGATGATGGAAGTGTGAATATGTGCTATTGTTTGCTATGGCCATATGCATTTGATTGTTACATGTTGCACTTTTATTAAATCACACTTTTATGAAAGGTTGTCATGCTATTTTATAACTTGTGTTAGAAAGTTTTGCTATTGGGATTTCTTTAAATCTCATTATCCAACAACTAACCATGTAGGTGGAAGCTCAAGCAAGAGTAATGAAAAGATTATTGATGGTTGAAGATGATATGTTTGCTTGAGGAAATTTGGTGTAAATATTTTGATGGTTGCCATTCATTTTGCAAGTGGTTAAAGTTGTAACCTTTAAACCTTTAGATGAAGAAGCAAGTAAACATGAGATGATGCATGCATGAAAATGGACTAGGTAAGCTAAAGAATGGCAATAAGTAACCATGCATGAGAAAAGGATTGATTATGAGCCAAAAAGAGGTTTTTGGTAAATTTTAAGAAGAGATGGTTTTCAAAGCTAAAGGGTTCCAATGGCCCTGAAAACTGACCTGTTTCAAATGGCGATTAAAAATAGCAAACGAGCTCCAATTGAGCTGAAACCATTTAAATACCACACATCCTAATCTTTAAAATGATATAAAGTTTTCAGAATTTGGATGTGCACATTAAGAGATATGATTTTCCAAAGTTAAGGGAAAAACTAGAAAAACTATCAGTGACCATTTGGACATCGCCACGGTTTGGAATAAACTGATTCAAATGGGCAAGAATTGGAACCAATGAGTATTTTTCCCCTATATATCACCTAATAAGATAAATTTAGAAATTAGAACCACTCCATTTTGATTTTTCTAAAATTAATTATGATTTTTCAAAGTTGGGCCAGAAATCTGGAAAAATGCCATGTGAACAGTTTTTCTACATTTTTGAAAATTTAAGTTCACATAAAAAACCCAACTTGAGTTATCCAAGGCCCAAGAGTGGTTCAAAAGTGATTTAACATGAGGATATAGGGGGAAAATAGGAGGTGTTATAGAAACTAACAACAAAATTTTTGTGTAGAAATAATATATTTCAAGATGTGTGATGGTGGAGATGAAGCAAGCTAGGATTGCTTGGCAATGTCATTTAAAATGGAACACCTCTCTTTCTCAAATTGTAATTTATCATATGACTCTTGCTTTCTGTCTTACTCACTTAACGAATATGATACATTTAGATCTAAGTTTTAATAATCTCACAAATCTTCCAAAATGCATCAAAGAACACCACAATTTGAAATGCCTTTTGTTGGATATTTGTAATCAACTTCATCATATTGGAGGGATGCCGCCAAACTTGGAAAAATTTAGTGCCCTATATTGCACATCATAGATTGACTCATCAAAAAGCAAAGTATTCAAGGAGGCATCTCCCCCAGCCCTCTCTTTATATTTAAGTTCTTTTGTATCTTATGTATTAGTTAACTTTTCCTTTTTTTATTGGTCAACATGCAGTTGGCAGGCATTCAACATTCAACCTGGGAATAGAAATTTTAATTTGCCAGGAAGAAAACTTCCAAAAAGGCTCTATCATTATAGCCGCTGAAGTTTTGTATCATTTTGGGTTCGTAACGTGTTCCTAAATATATTTCTATGGGTTCTTGTTAAAGATGACCAAGATTATGTCCACAACTGTAAATTCTCGGTGCACATCAATGACACCAAGCTGGACATTTCTTCTGAGTGGCTTGTGCTACCAACAATAAAGATTGATCACATTTTTATGTGATATGCAAAAGTATGATTCACAGTAATGAACTCCCCCTAGGAAATAAATGGAATCGTGTGAAGGTTTCCATTGAGAGCAAAACACAGGAAATAAAAGGTCAAAAAGAAATTTATTTTGGAGTTCATGTATGCAAGTAAACTGGATCGGAGAGATAATTTTGGAGAGACATGTATGGAGAATGACACTGTAACTCCAACACTGTTACGAGTGCCCTATAATCTTTATTTAATTAGTATCAGATCTGCTTACAAGTTGTTATAGGTTGTTTTTTTTTATACATAAATTTTAGGCAGGGGGTTGGGCTCACCCACAAGCCAAGGGAAGGATGAAATCTCCCTTCCTCTTAGGTCATACCAATGTTGGGCAGGGCGAGCCGTCAATTACCCTCAGGCGTTTACCTAAGCACCCAGGAGTTAGGATGGCTCCCCAAACGCCGCGACTGGAGCCACAACAAAGTAACCTGTTATATATATTAATGCAAACTGAAAATGGTTACATGGTTTTGGACCAACACATGTTACAGTTACAAGCCCAATATAGATCCAATATCTAATATTTCCCCTGCTGGTTGAAGCGTTTATTAAAACAGTAGAAAGATATAGATGGATAGATACTTTCAACTAGAACTACTCCTAGCTTCTCACGAAAAGCTGTGAACATTGCTGAAGGCAGTGATTTTGTCAAAATATCTACAACTAGAGCGCTTGTAGGTACAAAGCCAACACGTAATACTCCTCCTGCAACTTTTTCACGTACAAAGTGTAAGTCTAGTTCAAACTTTTTTTAACTTGTGAAGAACCGGGTTTGCAGACAAGGCTATAGCTCCTGTATGTTCACACGAGATAGTTGGTTTACCAACTATTCCTATGCACATCTCTTTTAACACTGCTATTAACCATAGAACATCAGCAACCGAGTCTGCTACACTTCGATATTCAGCTTCTGTTGTTAACCTTGACACCACTGATTGCTTATGGGAGGTCCACATAATATGATTTGGTGCCAAGTAAGTTCAGAAACCACTTGATGATTTTTTGTCTTCTGGTGAAGATCCCCAGTCAGCGTCCGCATAAGCTTGCACTGTGAGGGAAGTGGCAGGTTTTAGCAGTAGGCCATGAGAGGAAGTACCATTAAGATAGCGTAGAACACGTTTCACTCCTTCCCAATGTATGTGCAAAGGACGTTGCATGTATTGAGCAAGCTTATTGACAACAAAAGCAATATTTGGTCATGTTAAGCAAATATATTTAAGAGCACCTATGACGCTTTTGTAGGCAGTGGCATCAGGATATAACGGGTTGTCTAATGAAGCAAACTTTGCAATTGCACCAGTGGCCATAGGTGTTCGTTTTGCCTTTGACATTAGCATGGAAATCTTAATTAGAAGCTCTGTGACATATTTCTTTTGGGACATATGTATGCTTGCATCTGATCGATGAAACACAACCCCAAAAAAAGAATAATAATTCTCACAGAGTTTTCAATGAGAAAATGGAAGCTCATCTGATTGATTAATTGCTGAATTTCTTTGCCATCAACACCTGTAAGAATTAGATCATCCACATATACAAGCAAGTATAAGGCATTGACACAAGTTATCTTAATGAATAAGCATAATCTGATTTCATTTGTGTGAAACCCAATGTGCGCAGGGTGCCGTTTAATTTCTGAAACCAAGCTCGAGGAGCTTGTTTTAACCCAAAGATAGCCTTCTTAAGTTTTCAAACCAGAATAGGACCTGCAGTGTCAGGACTTGACTGTTCAAAGCCACGAGGTTGTTCCATGAACACTTCCTCAGATAAATCACCGCTGAGAAAAGCATTATTAAAATCAATTTGATGTATTTTCCACCCTTTGGTTAGAGTTAGTCTCAGCAAGATACACACAGTGGATGGCTTGACTACTCGACTGAAGGTGTCATTATAATCTGACCCAACTTCCTGAGAGAAGCCTCTTGCTACAAGCCTGGCCTTTCTCTTGCCAACAAATCCTTTAGCAGTTGTTTTATTTCTGAATATCCATTTACAACTTACAACCTTCCCATTTGAAGGAAGAGAAACTAGATCCTAGGCACCAAACTTGATCAGGGCATTATACTCCTTTTCAACAGCAGCTCTCCATTCAGGATCAGTTGGAGCTTCATGGAAAGTGATTGGACAATAAGGTTGGCTAGAGTTGGCTAGGTAGGCTTTGGGTTTGAAAATTCCAGATTTAGCACATGTGATCATTAGATGTTTGTTAGTAGATAGGTTTGGGATGGGTGATGATGGTCAGATTGGAGTTCATGTATAGGATTTACAAAAGATGATGGGGTATTTGGTATTTGGGTAGTAGTATTGGAAGAGGAGGAACGGAAGTGATATTTGGGTGTTGAGCAGATGAAAAATCTGGTAGTAGGGATTGTTATAAAAGTAAAGTGGAGGAAAGTGGTTCAGTGGGTTGTGTCAGTTGTTGTCTAACATTGAACTGAGTTTGAGAAGTGAAGATACTTTCATCAAATTTCACATGCCTTGAGATATAGAGACACCCAATTTTGAGATCTAGACATTTGTAGCCCTTGTGCATGGAGCTATACCCAAGAAAGATGTAAGGTGCAGAATGAAATTCCATCATATGAGCATAATAAGGTCTCAGCCAGGGGTAGCATATGCAACCAAACACTCTCAGAATGGAATACTTAGGAGTTTTGTGATATAGCTTCTCGTATGGAGTAACTCCATTTAATGGTTGAGATGGCAACCAATTAATGAGAAAAACAGCTGACGTAAATGCATGAGGCCAATAATAGAGAGGAGGAGATGCTTGAGCTAATAAGGTGAGCCCTGTTTCAACTACTTATTTGTGCCTTCGTTCAATGAGTCCATTTTGCTCAGATGTATATGGACAAGAAAATCAGTGCTCTATTCCACACTCATTTAAGAATTTTCCAAAAGCCAAAAACTCACCTCCATTATCTGATTGAAATTGCTTTATTTTTCTCTGAAACTAATTTTCAACTTTCTTTAAAAATGCTTTAAATGCTGCCAGTGCCCCAAATTTATTTTTCAGAAGATAAGTCTATAAAAAGTGACTATCAGTATCAATGAATGTAATATAATATGCATATTTAGACGAAACAATTGGAGATGGTCCCCATAAGTCAGCCATGACCAATTCAAGAGGTGTATTATTGGTAGTAGTGGAAAGTACAAAAGGTAACTTGTGACTTTTACCCATTTGACAAGCTTGACACACCGACAATACATTGTCTTTTGGAACCACCACTTTATTGAATTGTAAAATTTTCTTAGTAATGTTTATCGGGACTAATCTACAGTGCCATAAAACCAGAGGGACATAAGTCTATGAGACTAGAGGTTGAGTTGGACTTTGGTTTGTTGAAGTGGAAACAATAGGCACAACAAGAGTAACTTGAGGTGGTACATTAGCAACCGAAGCAGTGGGAGCCACATTTGTTGGTGGAGGTGTGTTATACTCACCAGAGCCATAGTCATCATTAACATCAGGAGTGTATACTGTGTTATAGACATTAGAATAATTGTTAGCATTATTTGAAGGATTACAGTTGTAGTCATACCGAAAATAGCATCGACCAGCTGTGTGTCCAATTTTGATGCATATCAACATGAAGCTGCAACCACATCCTCTTCTATTTATAGATCGAGATGGTGCACTAGCAAAGGGCGGTGGACCTCCTCGACCACCAGCGAATCGTGGAGCATATGATGTATTAAAGACTATATCAGTAACAGCAGGTTCAACATGTACATTCGTGAGGTGTGCTTGTGCTAATGCAGTATGAACAAATGCCTTTTGTCTAGTTTCAGCACCAATCAACAACATAGTGTGCGAGAGGGAGACTTATCCTTGAGCACCATTAATTACAGCTAGTACAGACTCATTTTGCTGATAGACTGTTTAGGATGTACGAGATGTGATTAGTTTCTGCTACTCGATGGTCAAGTATAGCCAGATGATCACATATGGATTTCACCGTAGCAAGAAAATCTCGCATAGGTAATTCACCATTTTTCTGATTCGTCAGCTAGTTACGGTACGACAGAATTTTTGCATCGCATTTTATAGAGAAGAGTTGCTCAAGTCAACACCATATCTCAGATGAAGTGTTAAGTCCAACGAGTTCTGGGAGCATTGAGGAACTAATCGATGATAGCAGCCATGATGCCAGAGAGGAATCTTGTATCTCATACTCCTCGTATTCTGGATTGGGAATTGGACGATTTTCATTACTGTTCACCATGACTGAGGTAATATTGATCTTTCCATCAAGAAACTCATGGAGGAGATATTGTTTCACCATTAGTTGAACTTGTTGCTCCCATATGAGGTAATTGTGGTCATCTAATTTGACCGTGACTTTCTTGTTCATGAAGAACCAATAAGGAGCAACAGTGTTGTCTTCCCGAGTCCCACTTGTACCAGATGACAGAGACATCTTCAACGGCTTTGTTCTGACATTAAACAAGCTTGAGGATCAGAGTGTGACCGGCGATGGCACGGCTCTGATACCATGCAAGTAAACTGGATCTGAGAGAGAATTTTGGAGACAGATGCATGGAGAAAGACACCGGAACTCCAACACTGTTACGAGTGCCCTGTAATCTTTAACTTAGTATTATACTGGGTCCGTTTAAAAAAAAGAGCAGAAAAGTACTTTACACAAGTCGAGGTAAATATGTGAAGGAGATTATTATGAAAAAATACTATTAAACATACTTTTGGACGAGAGTTAAATGTTTTCAAACAAGCCCATTAGTTAATACTATTAAACATACTTTTGGACGAGAGTTAAATGTTTCCATACAAACCCATTAGTTTACAAGTTGTTACAGGTCGTTAATACAGACCGTAGGTGGTTACATGGTTTTGGGCCAACGCATGTTACAATTACAAGCCCAATATAGATCCAATATCTAATAATGTATACAATCTACATGATACTTTAATTTGATCACAAATAACTTGGAAAATATCCCATTCATGGATCCTAGAAGATACTTTGATCACAAATTGATGCAAGGAATACATGAACAAGATTGGGAAAACTACAGGAAGATATGAATTTGGATTCAAACTCAACAAAATCTGCAGAGTTCCATGCATTATTATCAAGGTATTTCTTTCCTTCCTCCATCTTTTTAGTTACCATTGATATTATTTCCCATATAATTTCCATGCAGGCTCTGATTACTGTGCCCGTTGCAAAAAGTAGATCAACCATAGGGAAGGGATTAAAGAAGATGTGCATCAAGATTGGGATTTAGTTAAATCTCCAGAGTCATAGGAGTTGGGTTATCAAGGTACGTTGTTATTGATCCCTCTTACTTCATCATGTGTTATCACTTGGAATGTATTCTCAAGTGCAGCTCCCCGTGATAGGTGTGTCAATATATAGTCCCATGCTCCATGAAACGAAATTCTTTTCTGAATATCATGTTTTGTTAACAGAAATCACACGGCAAAAACTTGCTGCATATTTTTGTTTTTAATTTGTACATCTAAAGTTTGACAGTGCATGTTATTAATTATACTACATATGGTTAATTTTGGATTAGTTGTTTTTTTCCAGAGTTAGATGATGCAGACAAGGAAGAAGCAAATCACAACGTAGGCTAATAATTTCCCTAACCAACCAGGCATTAGAATAAAAAAACCAAAGGAGCCATAAACGTTGGTTAAGAATAGACTTGTATTCTATTCCTTTGTTGGTGAGCCAATCAGCTTCAACCCTCTTGGGAAGGCATTACTACCAACAAGATGGAAAGAGTAAATGGATATGAACACTTGTCCAGCTTGTGGTTTTCCCCATTCTCCTACCATTTTATTGTCCAGCAAGTTTTTACTATGGGCTGTGTGGGTTTGATTCTAGAGGTGTCATCTTTGTTCTCAAATGTGATAAGTGATCTGGGTTCGCCAGTTGTACCTATTTTGGCGATAGTAATCTTCCATAATAAGATGCATGGGTTGAAGGTGATACTTCTGTTGCTCGCACTTTTGGGCTTTTTGTCATACATCTACCAGCAATACTTAGATGAGGTCAGTTCCAAGAATCGAAACAGAAAAAATGATGCTTTATTCAGAGACTCACTATTGCCAAAGGTGAATGAAATATATGGGCAAGTAGCAATGGTTCACTATAAAACTGCGAGTCCAATAAATTCTCTGAAATATAGACACAGCTATGTCCATGGAAGCCGGATCTAATTGAATTCTTATCTCATTGGAGGATGATGACTATAGAGCAAGTTTATCTATAATTATTTTAAAAGACAATCTACAAATTCTCAGTGTGATGCTGACTTATCTCATCGAAGGACCTTAGGATTCAATTATTCATATAGTTCAATAACAACCAAGAAGCATGTAATAACAAATTCAAAATGACAACAGAGTTATACTTCTCGCTTATTATTATACTTCCTGGTAATGACAAATTCCCCTTTATTAGTCTTAAAGAGTTGATTTTACGTACAAGTAGGTAAAAATATGCATAAGAGTTTTGTCGCATAGAGTTCAAAATTGATCAAGTACCACCAAAGTATATATACACATATTGTTGGCTTCTACTGGGCTTTGTCTTAATGGAACCTTTGTCTATCTCAGTAATCTTTTCGATACCTATGGCCATGATCAGTGCAAGAACTGAGAGCCACGGTAAAACTATTTCAAATCGGGTAAATGCTATTTTCTCTTTGGATGGGTCCTCCTTGGTCCAAGATTAGTTCGATTCTTGAGGACATTATAAGTTGGCCTATACGGATATGTGACACTCTTCTACTTCCCAAAAACATGACAAAGTGTGATGGTTAAAATTTTCGACAAAGAATTATTAACAATATTTTTTTTTTTTTTGTGAAACATAGGTTTCTAGAGAAGCGACTTCGAATCACTAAAGTACCAAACACGCAAATATTTCAATTATGTACGCGTGAACTTCCACTTTTCTCCAGCCAATTCGTTGTCACCAAATGGGGCATAAAAAAGTATACACATCCGTCCTTTTTTCTAAAGAAAAATCTGTAATTGCATTAATATGCATGGAAAATTTGAAAAGATTTTCGAAAAGCCAATTCATTAAGCCTACGAACCTGTGAACTTGTGTAGGTATATGACAAACTGACAATACTACATAGTTTTATACCAGTCAATACATCATATATATATATATATATTAACATCAACAAATCATAAAGAAAATACCGGAAAAATGTTGCTTCAACTTTCATTTCCAAAAAAAAAAAAGGTAAATTAGGTTCTATATTTAGTTAGTTTATATAGAAAGGTCCGTGTGAATGACGAGTCTTCTTCCATGCAATTGAATTAGACCCTACCAAAGTATATACCAATTCCATGCGGTGGCTCTCTAACTTTTACATACAGCTTTATGAAGAATGAATAAAGCTCCACTAACCTCGTCAACAAATCTAGGTGCAATGTATTTTTTTAGTGTCAATTAATGGCAGTAACTGTTATATAAGGATATGTTGGTCATAACTCTTTAATCATGTTACCTTCTAAGACTACAAGAGTTGGGACCACCTTGCAAAGGCCAAGCACAGCATGTTCTGCAAAAGCCGTAGGTCCTATGTAGATGGCCATTCCTTCTTCAAAGCTGGAAATACGTTTTGAAATTCCTCACCTTTTGTTTTTCTAACTGTTTTTAAATCCTTCAAGCCTTTGATTAAATTGAACACCACCGTTGATAAAGTTTTGGGGGTAGAATACAAGGTGATGATCAATTCGCTGCAAGCTGGGTTCGCTTAATTACGAAGTAGATATGTATGTAGCTAAAAGTAAGGCAGCAATCTTACATGAGTAGGGAGGAATTACACACAAGTCCCAAACAAGGGAATTAACGACAAAATGATCCTAAAGATTCAAAAAATTACTGGAAGGTTCCAGAAGTAGCTGTTGAGATTGTTAATGAAAGCTGATGAGGTTGTTAATGACAACCTCAGCAGCTACTCTTAGGACATCGTAACAATTTTTGAATCTCTGAGACCATTTGATCGTTAATTCCCTTGTTTGGGATTAGTTGTTGACGTTGAAGTCAATAATATGCCGTGATGAAGATCACTTTGACCAATAATTGGCGGACTCGGAGAGCTTAAACGCGGCTTCAGGAGAGAGAGCCCTCACAGCACAGGACTGACCCCGCACGAAGCTTCGTGGATATTGCATGGGTTTTCGTATTCTTCTGAAAGCCACGCATCCACCGTCTTGTTAAAAATCTATTTTTATTACGATATTTCTTTTGCAGATCCAACGATGCTTTACTATTTCTGATAAAAACTATTTTTCATGAGAGATATTATTGAAGAGGAATAGAAAAAAATAAGAAAGAAATTTTTTGTGCATTAATTTGTTTAAAGACAAAAAATTGATGGAATCATAAATTTTCAACAAATATCATGTGTGATTTTTAAAATTCACTTTTTGAAAATATTTTTTTTTGATTCCTAATATAAGATGTCTCGGAAATTGTCCGAATTATAATTTTGTTGCCCAAAATCAATATGTTTGGAAAAAGGGTGAAAATGCATTAACTTAATAATCTTTACTAAATTAAATTAAATTTTGGAGAATCATTTTGAAGCTAAAATATTTTTAATAATAAGGGCAAGTAATTGTATCAATTTTTTTTTTTTGGTTAGGGAGAATACTATGGCGTTTTAAAGAAAGTAACGCAAACATAAAAAAATTCCATAAAATTAAGTGGTATCCAATAACAAGTTTCCGTGAGAAAATAACAATAGATCAATACTGCTCATTTGTTATTTTAATTCCCAGTGATTACGTTTCTTTTTTAAGGTTTGATAGTAATTCTCTCAATATTTTATTGCGCTTGAAAGAGTCAAGAGAGAAATTTCCATGAATGATCGGAGAGGGAAAAGAGAAGAAAGAAAGATGAAATTTAAAATTGAAAATAAGCATTCATGAAAATGGTAGGAAGCGATGGTGTGAGGTTGGCGAATCCATGAATGTATATTGGTGGGCTCCTACTTCAATTGCTTGGAAGAGTGGTCATCATTCACATCAACCTTGATAAATTTGACAAGTTAACCCTACAAGAGAAATACTCATATACTCTCGAAGTATTATATCATACGCGATTTCTCCGGTGGCATTGTTACAATTCTCTTATTTCCGTGGGTTCCACAAATATTTATTACAATAGGTTATGAGGAGAGAGAAATAATAAAAAATTTATATAATATAAAATTTACAAAAAGATAAATGTTTGTATGCTTTCAGAGTATCATATCATCCATACATTTTCTAATGAAAATGGCCCAATTGCTTTTACTTATGGGTCCCTAAAATATCTATTATAATGGGTTAAGTAAATAAAAAGAAATAATCAAAAAAAAATTTATGATATATGAGATTGATAAAATAGTATAACTGAAACAATTATGTTGGACGAAACATGTGTGACATGTCAAACAAATATTTCTCATACAAAAAATGATAAATGGAACATTTTCGTGAGACAGAATATAGAATTCGTGGTAACTGGAGAGCATATATCCACTAGTTTATACTAATTAGGCATTCCCTGTGTGTGCTTATCATTTGGTACGTTTGGATAAACAATGTGAAAAGTAAATATTTTAGGGAAAGCATTTTGAAAATTAAGTTTTTGGTAGAAGTCAGATAATGTGATATTATTTTTGTTTGGATAAACTTAAAAAAAGTATCTTTTGGTGAAAAGGAAAATTTGTTTGGATAAACGTTAAAGAAGTGACTGTTAGTGAAAAATTACCTTAAAAGACATTAATATCATTAAGTACTACATATTCATATATATATATATTACTTTTTATATATTGTGATAAAAATGGGATAAAATAAATTGATAAAAATATGCTATAGTACATATTTGGTACTTTATGTTTACATCAAATTTAAATTTGGCATCTACTATTTCCTCCAATTGAGCATTTTATATCTCCCCACATATGGACTGTTTTATCTATGTCAAATTTCCTAGCCTTCGTAAATCTAAAAAAAAATAAGCATTTTATAATATATTATACCTAAAGAAACAAGTAAATACTAGAGGATTTCTTTTATTGCCCGAAAAAAAATGAATGGCAATCCAAATAAAGCATTCATTAGAATTGCTTGACATAAGGCATTTTAGAATAAAAAAAACTATTTTAAAATATGTAAAAATTATTTTAAAATTTATAAAAATTATTTTTAAATTTATAAATCCTTCTTGAATTCTATAAATACTTCACTATGAACTTCAATCTCTCAACACATTAAAAATAGACTTCAGCTCCAACCTACTTTTACCCTGGAGAAGTTACTTTTGGGGCACCAACCGTAGTCTTCCAAGTCCACTAACGACAAGCTTGCTGCCAACGCAGTGAAAAAGCAAAGCACATGGAATTTAATGTTTCTTCTGGTCCTCTTTTAAATTATCTAGGGCGTTAATTTTTGCTTACAAAAAACGCCTTTATTAGTTACATAAAAAATAGAGATCAAATAATTAGGTAAATGGAAATTACCCAATCTATAACTTCAGGGTAATTTTGTGGGGAAACATGAAGATTGACTAAAATTCTCTTAATGCAAATGAGAAGGGTTTAAAGTACCTTCCGTTTAGGAAAGGGATAGAAAAATACATTTACGCAAATCGAGGTAAATATATGAAGGATATTGTCTCATTTTATGAAAAAACATTTTTGAACATACTTTTGGGTGAGAGTTAAGTGTTTCCAAACAAGCATACTGAATATCTCAAAAGGAAAAAATGAGAGTAACAAGCAAATTCAAACACTACCAGAAAAATGCTATTTAGCAATGAGAAATCTGTAGCTAAATGGCTATTTGTTGTCGTTAAAACATGGGTCGTTAATATTTACTATCGCTAATGAAAATTTTTTGGTGGAAAGTAACTATTTAAAGATAGATTTTTCCAATATTTTTTTTTTGGGACAGAGGAACAATTGTTAAAAGTTGAGTAATATATAAAACATGAGTTGGTACCAACAGTGTGAAAGGTGGAAAAGTTATCAACGCCTTTAACTCTTTCCAAGAACTTTCTAGCAAAAAAAAAAAGAAAGAAGTCTTTCCAAGAACTTTCCAAGCTTCTTTTCCCGGAGTGGCAGACATGATCCTTGAAGATTGAAATGAATGATGTCTTGTGACATTTTTAAATCTGGGAGTTGTGCTCTTTTATTTATATCCACCATATTATATATATTTAATTCTTTTCTTACATATGTTTAACGATATTCCAATAACTTTAATCCATTAGTAGTATCATTAGCCCCTCTACACGGTTAATGATGACGAAGTAAAATTCAAAGCGAGGGACAAGAAAGAATTGAGAGATATAAAGGCGGTGAAGGATGGCCGTTGGATTGAAGAGTGGGGGTGTATCTGATGACAGATGGGGTGAGGAAGGACCCGAGGGTGGGATGTGAGGGAGAAGGACGTTGATGGCTGAGATGAGAGAGAGAGGGGCACGTGGAAAGGTATGAAGTGGGGCCCGCGCCTTCCTTTTCTTTTGGTTGCATTTGCTCAATAATTGTTACCTTAGCAATTGACAAGGGTGGTAGTGCCCGTAGCTTGCCAGCTGGCCCGCACAGATCGATGGGTTGAACGGCCTGATTTGTCTCCGTGGGACCCAAGAATGTGTATATAGTCAAACTTCGTTCAAATGGGATGAGGAGCAACACTTCATACACGCACATGGGATGAGGAGAGAAGCAGAGAGACACAAAAGGAGATCCACACATAAAGCAAACACACCTACGTTGAGGAGAAAACGACACATGCATGCATAGACGTACGCGCACATAAGAGAGATATCAGTAAAAGATGAAAACGCCAATCGTTTGAGGAATTTCATCATTTAATTTCTTTCTTCCTTTTCTTAATTCTTTTTTTAATCTGAATATTATTATTATTATTATGGGTTTGATTGAAAACATGATTGTAGGCATACAATAAGCCAAGGGGAACCACCTAGTTGCTTCCGAGTAGTATGTATGTAAATCATGACAATTACACTAATTTCTTCGTGTTTTTAATATCAAGGCAAGCTAAGCTTGTTAAGATTGTCACAATACAAACAAGACGAAACTCAAGCACATCCGTCCCAATTAGATAGGATCAGTGATCTAATCACGTTAACCTCCTCCCTTACTGGGTGAGAGGAACTACAGCCTGCAGGTATCAATTGGAATTCCATCTAAAGAATCCGAGCACAAATGAATCTTGGAAAATCCCTGAGACTGACAAGATAATAATCCTGCATGTATGGCAGCAAGTTCAGCCGTTGTGGTAGGTATGAAGCCCAAAATCTGCTGAGAGCCTCCAAACCAGTTTCCTTGTGAATCCCTTGCTAATTACATTAATTTCTTTGACACTATTTGTTTGTTTGGAAACTCCTTATTCTTAACAGTGCACGCAAATTAAGATAAAACCATCTTAAAATATGTGAAAACCATTTCGAAATCCATAAAAACTATCTCGAAATCTATAAATTCTTCTTGAATTCCGTAAATTCTTCTCAGAATATGTATACTCTTTCTTCTAACGGATTCTCAAATGCACACTATATATGTCCCCCACGACCAGTGGCGGAGCCACGTAGTTATGAGGGTGGGCAAATGCCCCCACTCAAATTTTTTATCTATGTAAATAACTATTATATTTTTATTATGTACTTACTGATTTTTAAAATTTGAACCCGCTCAAATTATCTATACTAATAAACCCATTGTCATTTATTTAAAAGTAAAAAATTTGCCCCCACTACTATAAAGTTCTAGCTCCACCACTGTCCACGACATAAAGGGTTTAGTTTGAAAGAGTGGTTTAGTGCACAAAACTTTCACCAGGTGAGATCTAGGGAGGGATGGACGTATACAGTCTTATGCTTATAAGTAGATAGGTTGGATTTAGACGTAAAACTGATTAGCTAGTTTATCATAAAAAAAATAATGGACACAAAATACAAAAGATCATTTTTCTAATTATATTATTATTCTATAAGAATGAATTGGCATTTCATTTAATTACTATAGTAGAAGCGAAATTAAATAAATCAAACACTAGTTCAGACAAAGAAGAAAACGCCAATTAAAGTTAAGGAAATACATAAGAAGCTTCGTTGTGCCATATTCTTTTTATCCCTTGGCAAGACTCGTGTCATATTCGCTACAAATTCAACTCTTCTATCCTTCCCAGTCCAGTGAGATCTCTCTCTTCTTGCTTTACTCTTCACTTAAGATTTGCTCCACGCATGGATCTCATGATGGCGCATAGAGCACCATCTTCTTCGATAACTTACAAATGGACTTACGATGCGTTCCTGAGTTTTCATGGTGAGGATACTCGCTTAGGTTTCATCAACCATCTCTATCATTCTCTGCATCGAAGTGGAATCCATACCTTTCTTGATGATGAGTTCATTAGGACTGGAGAAAATATCACACCTGCACTTTTCAGAGCTATACAAGAATCAAGAATAGCCATCATAGTTTTCTCAAAAAACTATGCAAACTCAACATTTTGTTTGCAAGAGCTTGAAAAGATTCTTGAGTGCTTCAAGGAAGAAAGTCGGTTGATATACCCAGTATTCTATTATGTGGACCCATCAGAACTGCGACGTCCAAGAGGAAGCTACGCAAAAGCGTTGGCTCGACTGGAGAAAAGGTTCAAAGACAACAGACGGAAGGTGGACAGCTGGAGGCAGGCTCTGTCTCAAGCTGCTGACTTCAAAGGCTGTCATCTCAAACCCGGGTATATCTCTCTCACTATTTTTCTCTTGATACGAGAACCTTTTTTTTTCACGTTTCTTATTTCTTATCACGAAAGTTAAATGCATTAATTTGTATACATTATAAGTTTATAAATCAGTTTATAAAAAATGATAAATATAATGTATTTATTTTCCTTAATCTCCCCTAATATTAACTACAAATATTATTTCAAGCACAGTAAATTACGATTCGCATCTTACAACAACGTGTGTGTGTGTGTGTGTGTGATCTATGAATGCTTGGCAAGTTTGGTGCCATTTTAGTTGGGTAAACAATATTTTTTTGGTCAAATATGCTTATTATTTCTTTGAAAACTGATCGAAGCGCATGTTTTAAATTTTATTTTCCTAAAAAAGAGAAACAGTAACCAAGCATGCAATATCTTAATAGGAATGCATCCAAGTTTTTATCCCTAAAAATGATATTCTTAATGTTTAATTTGACCTAAAGTCAACTTTTTTACGAATTGATCAGGATTGCAAATGAACAAGAGTGTATTACAAGGATTACTAATGAAGTTGCTGCTAGGATTAACCAGGAGCCTTTATTTGTTACAAATTACCCAGTTGGACTTGTGTCTAGAGTGAGGGATGTTATCTCTTATCTAGACCTTTGGTCCATTGAGGAAATTAAAATGATAGGAATTTGGGGAGCTGGTGGAATAGGAAAATCAACTATTGCGAGAGCTGTATATAACTCCA
>JANTPZ010145222.1:0-17782 GCA_025593235.1 Vachellia pachyceras | reverse complement strand
TAATGATGAAGAAGAAGAAGAGGAAGAAGAAGAAGAGGAAGAACGGTGACCATGGGGAGGATGAAGAAAGGAGAGAGAGGATAATGAAGAAGAAGAAGAAGAACGGTGCCCTAGGGGGCGATGAAGAAAGGAGAGAGAGGATGAAGAAGAAGGGTGGAATATTTTGTTCATTTGAACAGCTGGCACATTAGGTGTGACCCGGCACATTTAAAAATACTCCGTGGGTTCCACACAAAAAGTTAACGAGTTTTTAATGGAAATGGTATTTTTCTCCATTTTTAACAGAAATGGTATTTTAGGGACTTTTTTTATGATTGAGGGTATTTTTGTGACCATTTTTTATTTATAGTACTGACAGATCTTTTCACAAAAGATAAAGGGTAATTTTGAATTTTTACCCTTTGGAAAAATATGAAAAATGTGATTTAATTAAATCATGATCAAGGATGTGGTTAGAGTTTGAATTATGATAGTTGAAAAATCATTTCCTCCCTCTATGGTAACACCCATGGTCTGGACAAAGAAAGAAGAAAGAGCGGGAATTTGATAACTTTAATGCTTTCAATGAGTCCAAAATAAAAAAAAATGTATAGAGTACAAATGAGAAAACAAAGTTGGAAGCATTGATAATTAAAGCAGAATTTTTACCTAAAGTTGTCATATGTTTTGATTTTGGATTGATGAAGGAGAAGGAAGTTGTTTTTGCTTAATTTGAGGTCGTAACTGAAATTTACATGAAACATTATAGGGGTATAGGGGAGAATATGTTAGTTTAATTTTAAAACAAAGTTAGTTAAAAGTTCAAAGTTAGAGTTGAAGTTGTACTGGAGATAAAATAGTTTCTTTAAGCAGTAATGCATGAAATGTAGCTAGCTAGTTTGTGATGTGCAATGTATCCCAGCGATGTAAGATGGCTTCTTCGATACTCCCTTCGGTCCTAAATACAAAACATCATTTGTAGTGTTGCACTACAAATAAGGTTTTATATTCAAGACTTGAGGGACTACATACCTTTAAAAAATATTTATGTTCAAAAAGGGTTTGCAGCTAGATTTGATTGAGAGGAAAAGTTAATGCAATTGGATTGAGGTAGCTGTCAAAAAATAATTTTCTTCCCAAAATCTCTCCAATGTTACGTGAAAATTTAGGAAGAAAAACACGTGAGACCATTATCCACACCATTTTCGTCCCACTTTTCACTTTCCCCCTACTTTTTTTCACCTAATTTTCTCACTAGCTAAGCATAGTGTACCTAATTTTCTCACTAGCTAAGCATAGTGTAAATCTTGTATTTTTGCTATACATGAGTTAGATTTTAGCTATACATGTGGCTAACTTTTTTTCAGACCTAGATAGCGATGAACTTATTAGTAAAATAGACATAATGTTTTCCCCCAATTAATTATGTTTAATGTTAATTTTGTTTACTCAATCTTGTTTTTATGTTTCTATTGCCTATTTGTATTAGATTCAGAGAAATAGATTCACGTAAGTCAAAACAAAATTCATTTTACATATTTACTTCATAAATCATAAATTACGTTGAAAATATAACTTATACCTTTATTTCAAACCGCACTATTTAATGTTTTGCCACCTTGATATATGAATTTGGGCTTTGAAGTTTGGCTTAAAGGAAGGAAAACTTAGTTAGGCTCTGACTTGAGTAATATAATATTAAAATCTAATTTGCATATAGACTTAATTTGTTTTGCCTCATGACTATTGTGTTAGGCACAACCTTATTAACTTGACAACTGGAGAGAGGGTTATAAAGATTGAAAGACACTTGTAGCCATTAATACTCTAAATTAACTAAATGAACATTGTGATCAATTAATTAGGTGAAAGCAAGGTTTATCAAACTAGTAAGGGATTAAAAGATTAATAACTCTATGTTGCCTTCTATAGTAGAAGTTGTTAATCTACGAAACCGCGTCCTTAATTGCACTCAATCAAGTATAATTATTCCTTAATTTAAATGAAAATGGAACATTAATGTCTAAATATTACTTTTTTGGTGATTAGTGTACAATCCAATTGAGCAGTTAGTATTTGTTGTAAACACGAGCTACTTTCAATAGTTCTCATTTTTCTTAAACTGCCCCTATAGATAATCCCTAAACAATAATTATATATAACAATAAGTTAATAATGCACGCATGCATTTATCTTATAAAATAAATAATGTTTACCACTATTAGAGATGAAAATAGGCTAAGCCCTATCGGGACCTACAACCTAGCCTAATTTATTTAGTAAATAGTTCAGGCTTATTTTCACAAGGTTTAGCCTACAAGCTTAATCGTTTTAGTTTATTTTCAATTTGCACTGTTATATGTATTTATTTAATAAATATAAATTAATTTTATAAGTCGTTCAGAAAATTACCAACTTAGCCATAACCCTTTGTTTCACAACCCATCATTTACACATAACCATATACCCTTTCATTTATCAGCCGTTCACATATAACTCTTTTATTCCATTGCTCAATTTGGCAATGCTAATCTCACTTGCCTCTCTCCTGATTTGCATCATCCGCCATGGTCGTTCTCCTTGCTCACTACTATCATTGGATATGTGCAAGGGCAAAACGGTCCATATAGTAGAGTTCCTTGGAACGGAACTAATTCCTCGGGTAGAATGTGGGAACTGAGATCCATGGTTTTTGATGGAACTGTGGGTTCCATAAAACCAAGTTCCATAACACCAACAACCAAAATAGTGATTCCAATTCCAATTCTAGTTCTCAGAGTTGAATTCCATGCTACAAAACGGGGCATAAAAGTTTATTAATATATGCCACACAAGGAAATTCTATTGTTTTTGGTGGCTAGAAAATCATAAGCTCACATTTTTACTTTATCTAATCGAACAGATTTTCACTTAATAATAAAATTCATATTTAAAAAAAGAAAGAAAACAATTACAAAAAAGGAATTCCACACATTAAAAATTCATTTTAATTCTATAAACTAGCCTATCATGATGGTAAGAAGAGGGGGCTTAATACAACATTTGGTCTCTGAAGTTTGTCCTCATTTTAGTTTTTGGGTCCTTGAGGTTTTAAACAATTTCTCTGTAGTCCATTAACATTCATTCCGATTAAAATATAGATAATTATAATTTAATAAAATTATGGATCATTTTACTTATTGATGGACAAAAACCCATGATTTGGAGTTTGAGATATCAAAATCAAAATGAAGGCAGGTATTAGGAACCAAAGATTTTATTGACCCTACAAAACATTTTGAATCCATACAAATTCATTTGCTCAAAAATATTAGATAAAGTAGCATCAAACACATAAAATATCATTATGTAGATTATGAGAAATTTAGTTTTTAATAAGGATGTTTTAAAAAATATATCATCTTCATTATGATTAATTATCTTTCTTAATCTAATTCAATGAGTTCTATGGTTCTTCCGTCAAGCATGATACGGTATTTTGTTTGATTCTATTTGAAATCATATTTTACTCGCACTCTATTATTTACATGACACGTGTACTTCGTTATTCACACTTTTATTTTGCAGCATCATGCTAACTATCCTTACATTATGATTGACTTGGCTGCTAAGATCCCAGTAATCAAAGATACGGAGTAGCTTGAATGGGATTAATTCTCTCTTCATTCTTTGATTGGTCGATGTTTGAACCTCAAATTAGAATTATATATAAATATTATTCTTTTTATTCCAATCGTATTAATCTTCTCTTTTGCTTTTAATGTTGGGTTGTAAGATTGGTCATCAGAAAACCTACTTGTGGGTAAGCTTAATGGATAAGAGGTAAAGCGCAAGCCTAAAGTTATAGAGAGATAGATGTGGATAACTGAACCAGAGATAACGAGCGTTAGAAATTCACTAGTTGAAGCTTCAATGTTTGGTTAGTAGTTGGGTTGAGCAAAAAATCAGATCTAATTAAACATGGACTACATAACTGAAAACTGATTTGAACACTTTCATAATAATTACCACACTTGATTTTCCCTCTTACCACCAATAAAAATTGATCTATTTGATAAAGAGTTAACTCACAATTTACAAAGTCGTGATTTAAATCTCACTATTGATGTGATTATGGGCAATTTATAAGTACTTCAATAAGCCTTATTTGAGTCTAGATACTCTTGTATTTCTCCTTAATCAACTGTGGCGGCATTGTCAGTCACAACATGCACAACATTCTTAGGTCCAATCCAATCAATGACTTCACAAAACAACTTGAATAACGTTTGGGCATCTTTGACTAAATCTGATGCATCAACAGACTTCACAAATACTAGACCATGTGTAGAATACACCAAAAAGTTTATTAAAGTCCGTTGTCTAACATCAGTCCACCCATCTGCCATAAGTGTGCAACCAGTATCTTTCCATTTAGCCCTATGACTATCAAGCAATAGTTGGCACTCCTCTTTCCATTCTCTCAACAAGTTGGTTTTCAAATCATAAGCACTGGGAGCTTTAAACCCAGGACCAATAGCACAAACTCCATCCAAAACACTTTGAAATGAAGGACACTCCAATGCATTAAATGGTATGCAATGCATTATAGCCCATTTAGCAATAAGCATTTTCACATTATGTTGTGCTTCCTGTGATGCAAATGCACTTTTAATACTTGGTTGGGCTCCAGGAGTTGTCCTAGGGGCAAAAAAACTATCCACATTCCCAATAGTTTGTCTCTTCCTAGATGCACTATTAGAAGTTGGTGTGCTACTACCAATAGGTTCTTCTCCAACTTCCTCTTCTCCTATATCTTAAATTGGCTTTTTCTTTGAAGTTTCTTTATTTAAGTGTGTGACAAATTCATATATTTTGTTATATATATGAGTATAATATTTAAATTTGTATAAAATTTAAATGTTCTCATTTAAGAAAGCATCAAAGTCAAAGTTCAGGATTCGTTCATCGGAGTTTCCAAACGGCGAATAAGGCATTCTGGCCCAAGCTGGCAGGTCATCGGCGCAGTTTACTTGTGGAAATTCGGTAAATTATTAAATCGATTATTAATGTTATAGGGATTTCCTATTTTATAATTATATACAGGTGAAAACGCTCTTTTACTTTGAATTCCTTTCAAGCAATAACATTTTTTAATACACCAATACACATTGTCAGCATTTCTGTAAAGGAGAGTAACAAATGTAATACACCAATATACATTGTCAGCATTTTTGTAAAGGAGAGTAACAAATCTAGAAAACAATTGTCAATAAATTAATAGGTAATAAAAAAAGCTTGACTTGGAGTATGGTTAAAGGAACCGATTAAATAATTTGAAGTCGAATTACTTCTGATCTTAATTTAATTTTCATGTCAATTTGATTTTTAACAGGAGCAAGTAATTAACTCAAGTTGAATGAAGAAGAAGAATAGAACATACATACCTTATCAAAAAAAAAGAAAAACAGAGAGAGAACATACCTGCAATAATTGAAGGTGCATCTAAGGATGTGAAATTTGAAAGTGCCACAGAACCATCAGATGCCGCAAGTTCGAACAGATGAGGATGGCTGTACGTAATTCATATGAAACGTGAGATTTGCCAAATGTTTTTTGGTTGGGTAATTCGTAATTCTATGATGCGGATAGAGATATAGAGATCTGATGCACTTGCACTCATATTGTAGAAAAGAAAAGAATATATTCACTCCAGACATTACAAATTGAGGTTTATATTTAAAATAAGGAGTATATTCATAGCTTCTTTCATAGCTTGGGTGATAATAATGAAGAAGATTAGTAACAGCTAGCAGGAAGAGCAGAGATTAGTGATATAGCAACTTAGGCATATTCACACATTGAAGCAGATTTGATCACAAAACAAGAGAATGATTAAAGGAAGATGAAGATAGATCGAAATAAAGGAGCTTAAACAACATAATCGGCAGAGACAGATTAATATACCTATTTTAAATTGGGAAGAATGTTAGTGAGAAAAGAATACAAAGAGGGAAAACTCCGAAAAAATAGCAAATTTTTTTACTGCTTTAGGAAGTTTTGCTTCCGACCCCTGAGTAGTAGTCTCTTGTCCTCACTTTCCTCTCAATTTTCTCTCCATTCAAACATAGGATATAAGAAAGAATATAAGTAAAAGTTATGATGACTGACCTGAAGGCGCTCAAGAGAATAGTGGGTAATGCAGCAGAAGGCATCTTGAGATTTTAAAGCTATCTGCTTTTCGCATTGGTTTCTCCAAATTTGTAAATAAAGAGAAAGGTGTTGGAAATGAGAGTCGGAGGATGATACGATAAATATAATGGCTTATTGCAAATTGATTTTGTTTAGTCAGCGAGAAATGAGGTCAATTCTTAAAGGGTGTTATTAATTAATGATTAAAGTGCAATTTTTGCGGTGAAGTTTTTTTTTTCTTTTTATAACAAGCCGGGATGAAGTTTTATCCTAGGAGTAGCGTATGATACAATTACATTTTAAAAATGAAAAAATAGATGCAATCTTTTAAAAATTATGCAATTTTAGCAATCCTCGTAAGTTGATCTAAACATCCGTCCCTTTCTAACGTGGGATTCACTTGTTTTCCTTTTAGTTTTATAACAGATATTTAGATAAATGTAACAGAGTTGTCAACGTTTCAAAATTTTTAATAAATTGGATCTACTTTGACATACTTTAAAACTTAATTGTACCAAATATTATTCTTTGTGAAAAATTTATTACTAAAATTGCACCGCAAGCCATTAATTAATTAGTTCTAAACTTATGATTCAGGTCACAACCTAATGAATTGCTGAGTATAATTTAGTATCGATATTTTTCTTTTTTATGGTTTTGTTTTTTTTATTTTCCGCTAATTTAATTCAAAGCTCATATACGACCATTTAATTAGTTTTTGTGGTTTAAGTTCCAAATTAACGTTGTACATTCTCGATGCATGACATAAAATCACTTCAATTAAATATTAGCTTTGGTGTTTAATATAAAAATCAGTTGATTTTTTTTTTGAAAAATTAACAAATCAAATAAATTATTTCATTATAATATATAGGGTTAAAGTGCGCTCAGCACTCCAATATATTTTCTCATATGCATCAAGCATTGGTGTAATTTCATTATTAAAGTTATTCAAGTGGTGCAATCTCATCCAAAACGAACTTTTCAGTTAGTTTGACTGTTAAGTTGCCTAGTCAATAAACATTTGACCAAATTCATCTTAAGTGACAGATGACGTTGAAGTTTGTTGAAAATGCCAAAAAAAAAAAAATCAGAGCAGAAACTTAGGTCTTGAATCTCCTGAGAGGGAAAAAAAAAAAAAGATGGTGTTCTTCGCCGCTCATTTAGCTGTGGGTGAGGGCTAACTCTAGCGATGGAAAACCAGAGCCCTTCTTGTGTCTTCCTTATGTATAATGCTCATCCACACCACCCAGATGAAGCTTCATATAATTCTCGGAACGGACATTTTGATCAGCGAGTTGGGTTTCATTTAAACCCATGGCGTTGTGGCAAACTTCTTTTGGCGGGGAATAATGGGTTTCATTTAAATAACTTCAATGCAATGCAAATGCTTTGTCTCGGATGAACTCAGCTCCAGATGCAGAATTGATTCTTTACAACAATGATAAAAACTTTCGGTGATCGCAGCTTGGGAACAATACGATTTTGCTTTCGCTGAGGCATTTGTTTATGTTTGTTTTGAGACAGTTTGGCCACAATTCTCTTTCCAGGCGAGTTAAAGTTTTGTTGCAAAAATTTGATGAGGAGAAAACAATTTTTTTTTTGGGGGGGCGGCGGCAAGGGATTTCTGTAATGGTGACGTGTTTCCTTTTTATAGATTGATATATTATTGTTGTGCCGCTCTGAATTGTAGCATAAAATTCACTGAACAAACATTCAGTGGTTAATTATCTATTCGATTACAGATGCTGAGTTCTTTTGGATTGCTTTGCTGTAGGTAAGCGCGAGCTCATGTAGTATACATGAATGTGGGCTGTGGCTCTGTTTTCAGAAAACAGCCAATAAGGAAGACGGTTTCTTGCAAACAAATGAAATTATCATGCCGAAGCAGCCATCCCTAACTATTTCACGCAATTCAAGTACGTGAATTCTGGTGCTATGTGCACATATATATAGTGTCAGAAATTGAATTTCATGTAAAGTTGGGAAGGCTCAAGGAGCAGAGAAGGCGTCGTCGTCTTGTTGGAGCATATGGGGCCGCGAGCAGGGAAGAAGAGAGTGGAAAGCGGATGCGGCGGAGGACGAATCCTTGTCGAGGACTTGGGAGGAGGTCTTGCAAGAAGGCTTCAGGTGAAGCTGGTTGGATACTTATTGACAAACTGCCATGTCATCTGCCACGTAAGATGAATTTGGTTAAATACTTATTGACTAGGCAACTTAACTGAAAAGTTAGTTTTGGATGAAATTGCACCACTTTAATAATTTTAATGGTGAAATTGCACCTCAGATAACTTCAGGATGCTGGATGTATAACATCATAAATTTTAACCAATGTGATATAAAATCTAATTGAAGCTTTAGGAAGCCAATTACAAAAGTTTGGACAAATATGAATAAATTTTTGGATCAAAAACATTTTTAATAAATTTGAGAAAAATAAGTAAAATTGTCCACAATTTATCAGAATAATTATTCTGCATGTTAAAGGGTTAAATTTAGAGGAAAAGTTACTCATTGAAATATTTTTTTTTTGTTTGGATTAAAAAAAAGAAGAGAAAGAGAAAAACACTCAGTTGAGCATTAAACCACGCATGTGCCACACGTGACAGAGGCATTAAAGCCTCTGCCCTAAGCTCCCTCCCTCATTCATTTTGTTCCCGTCTTCTTCATTCAGTCCACAGAGAGTGAGAGTGAAGGCAAGGTTTCATTGGAGGAAGGCGCTGGAAAATACATGCAAGAGGCTAAAACAAAATAATAGCCTATGAAAGTGATGTTAGATTATTAAAAAGATGCCGATATGGTCTTGCATGTTGATTTCCTGTCACTAAGTTGAAAGCACCGAAAACAAATATTTTGTTTTCAAAGGGAAACAGCACGGGTGCTCTGACTATTGGTAAATGGTATTTTTATGATGGAAGAGCATTCGCTGCTGACTTTGGTGCACTGGAAGTATAATTATTTGATATTGAGTAGAAACCTCACTGTACCTTTGAAATCTGAGATTGAAAATATTATGGAAGTGTATTACGGTATAAATGCTACTATACAGTTCATTTTAGTTAAGAAAATGCTTCGCGATGCAAAAGGGAAGTTTTAATGAAGCGAAGGAATTTCTCAAGTTGCTGGAAAATATATGTACATGCGTGTGAATCTGTATATGTGTGTAAATATGTGCGTGTGTGTGTGTATCAGTGAAATATTAGAAGGGTATTGAAATGGAATTTAAATTGAGATACTGATATGAGTGTATATATATTCGTTTTTTTAATCAAAAGAACGTAGTTGGATGTATATTAACATATATGTATATGTGTAAACTAGAATGTCAGAGAAGTAGTTTAAATTATTAGATTGCGTTTGAGGTTCCAAAATGGTGCATGAAACAGCGTTCTTCAAGCTGGAATTTTTGTGGGTGGTTGTGATGATGACGTCCTAGTGTTAAAGTGTGCATGGGAATGTTTAAATGATTGAGTATTTGGAGTTTTACTTTATTCAAGTTACAATTGTTACCTCTAAATGATTAACAAATTATTTTAAATGATCAAATGGTCTTTCTTGATCACAAAATTTGCTAAGCAAATAGTACTCATAACAAGCTTTAACATGAGTACTATAATGCATCATCTAAGCAGTGAATTGTAAGTTATGAATCGATGAAACTTGGTTCTGAAATTTGGAAAATTGGAAAAGTTGCTAACCAAGAAGCAATTTTGAGCATTGATTTTAGAATATTGATGGACTATGTTTAAGGCATGTTAATGTTTATTGAAAGAGAATACAGAGAGCTTCAAATAGAAGTTTGAACTACTGTATTTGAAATTTTATGGAATAACTTATGAATTTTTCAAAGTTATTGAAAAATTCAAATATCAAGAAAATAGAATTAAATAAAGGGATAGAAATGAGATTAGAAGAGAAAGAAGAGCTAAATAAAGTTTGATAAGTGTATAATTAACGTCATATTATACGTATATACTTTTAGGATTTGACATCTACTTAAGCAACCCAAGGAAGGTTGGAAAAGGGATTGCTGAAGAAGGTAACATTAAACAAAGGGAGATATACATAAATCTTTTTTATCTTATGTATTTAATTCTGCATATTTGTTTATGCCATATTTATTGTGTGTTGGGATATGCTAGAAGAACGATTGTAAGTACTTGCTTGGTGTGAGGAAGTCCTACGGGATAGTTTTCCCGAGCTAATTGAGTGTTATGCAATCTAATATTTGTCTACGATTATGTGATGTGTAAACCTGTTAAAGTGATATCTCATGATGTGTATTGTTGTTGTGTAAGAATGTGACTGTTTTTGCATGATTGTGAATTTTACATATAACTATATGATAAACTATGGTTTCTTGGGGATTTTTGAATCTTACCCTACCTTTAAAATAAATACAACTAAGGCTAGTAGCTCAAAAGACAAGAAAGTGGAGACAAGGGAAGCATAAAACGTGAGAAGGATAAATAATGAAAAGGAATATGGAAGAACCCCATTTACATACAATTTTGATTTAACTATTAGTTAAAGTTTTATTTTGATCTAAATCTGGATGGTTTAGATGGTTATATATATATATATATGAATAAATTATGTATACAGTGGATATGAGATTGACTGTGGTTGTAAGGGAATATCTCCCCCCAAGATACAGATAAATGTTATCCTTGGTGGATAACAGATAGAGATCAACGAGTTAAAGTAGAATATCATAGAGAACAGTTTTTAAAAGAATAATTATTTTCATACTATAATTATAGATTAATAAACTAGGATCATACTTAGCTTAGTGGATCTATATGAAAAGCAGCTTTATATAACAGTTGTTTTAAAAAGTTTATTTTTTAAAAAAATCCCATTTTAAATAAATTAAGTAAAATGGTATTTTATAAAAGGCATGATTCTTTTGCCTAGATTAATTTCATCTGAGTTAAGAGGATTTAGAATCGGCAAGACTAAGGAAAGGATGTGCAAAACATGCATTTGAGAAAATAAATCCGGGTGTGAGCTTAACTTAACCGTAAGATATATGAAATATTTATATGTATTATTAGAATATATATTAATTTATAGGTCAAACAAATTAGTTTAGAGAAAAATAATTAATTCATTAGTTGATTAGCTTCATTAATCTTTAAAAAAATTAATTGGTTCTTAATTATGACTGAAATCAGTATCATATTTCTGTCTATCTAATTAGTTTTTTTTTGTCCTCAGAGAGCTTAGAATACCCCAAAACTATGTGATGATTATTGTATATTTATACACACACATGGTTATAACTTCAAATCATTTGCATCACAGTATCTGTAGTACTAAACTAATACTTCTTCCTCTTCGGAGTGCTTGAATACTTAACATATTTTGGTTATATTTATTTTATTTTATATTCTTAGTATGATGTTTTATATATAATTCTTACGAGTTATTTTCACTATAAATTATACTCTGATCGGATATTAAATTAATGTTTGGCCATTGTAGTATTCAGCCTTTTCCATTAGAATAATTATTTTAATAATAAAAATAAATTATGGACCATCTAGATTAAATCTGGACTATCAATCTTCATGGTACCCAATAAACTGAACCCTGTCAAGGACATATTTGAGTGTATGGATCGGATGAATGTTAATTTTTGAAGAGTGTGCTTGAATTAGCCAAGGGAGAATAGATTTCTGAAAAAAAAAGTTGATTTATAATTATGATTTTGATCATAGATTTGATTGTAATTTATTTATAAGATTCATTTTGAATATAATTCAAAAGGCCAAACCATGATTTTCTTTTAAAAAATATCCAAAAACCCATGTAAGAAAATCAATTCTATACACAAAACTTTGATTACTCACAAGCTACCAAACACTGTAACACTATGCATGGCAGAATCAATCATAAACATAAAAATATCTAACACTTGTATGATCAAAAAATGACTTTGGGTCCTACCAACTTGAGGCCTAATTTACAGACCCATGCAACGATATGATCTAAAAGAAGATCCAACAGCAAGGCATCAAGTAGACACGTGGAAGCTTTCTAGCAGTCAAATTCATCTTCTGAATACCCCAGATTTAGGATTAGACAGTTAGATTTGTAGATCTAGCGTTTGGTCCCTACACGTCTAGAGATAATTAGATGGGATGGATATACGATGGTAGACGGAGACCACTTATTTAGTTGAGCTTTACCTTCACATGAAGGGGACATTTTTTTGCATCTTGGAAAATTCTTATCACTTTCTTATCTAGTTTGCTATCCTCTTACTCCTCTCACACTCCAATTCACTCAAATTCTACTGCATTCCAATAATCTCTTCAATATAATTCTTTTAATCCTCTTGGTTAAAGGCAGTAGTCATAATTATTTTTCTCATTGTTGGTGACCCAAAATCTCTTTTCACTTTATCTTTTCACCAAATTTTGTTCAAACAACACTCATAAATACCAGAGTTAATTATGAACGGGAAATCGTTAATGTTATCACATAAAGCTATATTACTTGCTTTTCAATTATATTTCCCCCTAGAAATTCATCCAAACACTCTATTTTGACTTAATCAATTATATGCTTGTGAATCAATTTTACAAGCTGTTTTACCCAACCTTAATCCAAATCCTCCTAAACCATACGGGAGTTGCTTATGAAAACATGGTTAATGGTCACATCATAACTGACTTTTAATCAAAATATGAGTATATGTGTGAAAATTGCTCAAGGCAAGATTCCGAGATACGATAAGGTGAATACAAGTTCAAACCTAAAAAAAAAACATACTTATTGAGAGAGGTAAAAAAGCCCTTTGCACTTTAAATCTTGAACGGGATTAGGTTTAGACCTAAACTGACTAGGAAATACCTTAATTAAATAAAAAGCTAACACAATATAGTAAAGATTATATCGATGTATATTTACCCATTATAAATGCACATATCCCACTTAATCAAGGAATGATATATAATACTACATGGTTAGCCCAAATAACGTACCAAGAGCCCATGATGGCATTATCTGATTATTATTTTTTAATAACCAACCACCGAAAATTAAATATTCCAGCCTGATTTAGAGAGTCATAGTTCTGTGGGAAAGATCCCTCTCTAGCTAAAATATCCAAAGCAAATAGCAGACGAGAGGGAAAAAAATGATCTCTCTAGCTGAAAGTTCCAAAATTGAGCGGAGGAAATGAAAAATTAAGGTTTCTGTCATTCACTCTAGCTTACACTGTTTCCTATATGAGATATAGCTTTTAACATTCTAGCACTTCGTGGATTTCCCCCCACACAGTTTCTCTGATTTATCGTTCTTCTTCTTTGAGATTTATGGTTGAAGCTTTTTATCACTAGGTGGTTTAACAGTCTGGGCCATTGGCTTGTGGGATATGAGATAATCGATCCAATATATATATTGCTATTTCTTAGCTAGATCACATGGTGCGGTATGCTTGATTGATTCTGATTGGTCAATCACACGCACAATGTTAATGATTATTTTGAGACAAAATTTATTAATTTTTTTAATCTATTATTAATTATTTTTGGATGTTAGATAGTGCAGTTATGGCAATTTTTCGAAACAAATAAAATAATTATTATATCGAGAAAATTATAAATATTAAAATTAAAATGATGCAAAATTTTAATATACATAAATATGTGTGTGGGTCATTAAATAAATAAAGAATCTACAATTATTTTCTTATTAATTTTTTGGTTGAAATTTTTTAACATTAATTGAATGACAATCAGTATTGATTTTCATAAATTTTTTTTCATATTTTGTATGAAGAAATTTCACTTAATATTGACCTCTTGATATGTTATTTGAGCTTGAATGAGTCAATTAGAGGATATTTGTGTTAACAAGATATTAAAGGAATTAATGCTAAGTTTGAGATATTTTATCATTTCTTGAGTCACTTCTTGAATTCTCTAAAATGCCTATTATTTCAAATGCACAAGATTATATCATGTTTGTGTTAATATGTAGGACATTGGGTAGTTAATGCTGGGGGATCAAAGCTTCCTGATGCTCTCTGTTCCACATGCTTCTGTCAACAAACATCTTGGCTGAAGCCAACGAAGACCTGATGCTCTATGTGCCACGTGCTTCAGTCAACAAGTTTCATGGCTGAAGCCAACGAAGTATGATGTCCGTACAGCAGCAGTAAATCCCACGTGTGTAACTAACCAAACAGTTACACACGTGGTACCATTTTCTTCTTAAGAATGACTTAAGATATGGTGTTCTTAGCAGATATGTAACTAAGGGGTAGCTGGCAACAATTGGAATTGAACCAGACATCTTTCCCCAAAAAAGACACATCACAAGCTACAGAGATGATGGCAAGATCCCATCACTTCATTCATCCTCCCAAACTAACCTCATGCAGCTGAAGATCCATTATTCTCCATTGTCCAGATCTTACACCAGCACACTCACCCATTCGCCTACCATCTCCACACCTGTTCCAACGTCCTCTTTCTCGCTATCATTATATCAGATCAGCACGACCCTAGACACCATAGCATCGATGCATTCATTCAGCTCCTTCGTGCGAGACCCACGGAGCAGCCCCACGCCTCCAGCTCTCCTTCCCTGACCATCTATCTCTCCCTTGGATCACACCATTCCCTTTACCATAGCCTTACCTCTCTCTATCAGTCGCCTTCATTCTTCCTTCTGCCACTCATTCTGTCAGATCTCATTTTTTTTTGGCTTCATTTCCCTTCCCTACTCGTTCTGTCATGACTGTTCAGAAGCTTGATGCCGTTGCTGTCATCATGGAGCCCAACATGTCCAGCTGAATCCCTAGTTCCCATAGGAGTTGTGGTTGAGTCAGAGCTCTATCCAGTTCAGGGAGTTTACTGTCCTTCACTGAATCTTTTGCTTAGATTTAATTCTTGAACTGATAATGTTTGAGCAAAGACTTGCAACTTGATTCAGACTTGTATCTTTGCTAGTTCACTTGAGTTAATCAGATCGTACACTCGGATGATAACCCTCCTGTTATATAGTAGTTATTATTTTGATCATAAGCTTGATTGAGACTGTGATTGACTAATGGTGAATGATATATGAGTAAAATTGATTAATGTTGCTCTTGGAGGTGGCTGAGTTATGATTGTTTAATTTCTCTATGGAATTAGTGCAAAGAAATCATTGTTGAAGGTAGTGGTGAGCTCATACAGTAAAAAAAAAGGGGGCAATGAAGACAGAACCATCAACTTCTTGGGAGGCAATTTAGATATTAATTCACTTGCATTTTCCAGACTTGCATTTTCCAGTTTGTTGCATCTCAGTTTAGGAAGATAAGAAAATTTAAGTAAACAGTAGCTCAGGTAACATCAAATTTTGTTGAATTAAATTGCTAATTAGTACTTAGAGACAATTTAAGCTCCTAAGAGATCGACCTCGAGTTTGTACCACTATTTGCATGAATTGAGTATTAAATTTGACTTCCAAACGACTAGAGATCACTTTTCCACTCAAAATAGAGAGTTCGTAATTGGCCTAAATTATACATGAAGTAAAAGGAAGAGCGCATTTGCAGGTTAATAGAGAAAATGAGCAAATTTAATTAAGTAAAAATAACTACAAATGCATCATAAATTCACAATCATAGCTTTATATATGAAAAAAACAAAGTTTTAGGGGGTCGCCACATAGCTAACTGGCTAGTGTTATACCTTGGTTTTGCAAGAAGTTGCTTGACTTGGAATAGAAAGGATACTGATGTCTATGATCTTTAATTTCCTTCCTCTAATTAGTTGCTATTCTACTGATCACCTAATAAAATCCAGTCATTTTTCCATGAAAGAAATATATTTGGAATACAGAATATAACATTTATATAACAAAAAGTTCAAAAGGGGAAGTAATATATACTTGAAAGAGGAGCTCTATAAAGGATCTGTTTTGATAAGCGATGAGAGAAGTAACTTTTTGGTAGAATATCTTTTGAAAAGGAATTCTAGATATAAGTTGTAAGATATTATGTTATTTATGTTAGATAAACTTTGGAGAAGTAACCATTTGTACAAAAAAATTTGATTAAATAAACGTTGGAGAAGTGATATTTAGTGGAAAACAATTTAAAAGCACATGAATCTTATTAAATAATAAATATATATTATTTTATATATTGTGATAAAATTAAGGAAAAATAATATGATAAAAATAAAGAATGGAATAAAGAAAAATATATGTAAATTAAATACTATAAAATTTTGAAATAGAGAAAAAAAAATTAAAGTATATGCTAATGTAGTAAAAAATAGTGAAGTGGAAAAAACAAAAGAAGAGAGTGATGATACAAGTCATCATCGCCTCCGTCAAGCGCGAGCTAGTGAGTAATTTCTCCTTCTGCCAAAAGAAACAAATTGTGTGTTTGGCAGATACAAAAAAATGCACTTTTAGTTTGCAAAATCATGGTTTTGGTTTAGGATAGGCATACAAATGGAAATTTTGGTAAAATATTTTTTTATTCAAAACCATCGCTTAGGCCTTTGAAACCATGTTTTCAGGAAAAAAAAACTACTTTTTTCACTATATTTACTTCTTTATGATTGTATATGCTCTACCAAAAATACCCATATCATTTTCTCTTATAATAAATTAAACAATGTTCTTTTTTAATTATCACATTAACTTCTATCCTTTTTGGTAATTTGCATATGAAAAGTGATTCTAATAACAAATACCCAAACAATCTTTTTAAAAGAAGCTTCACCGCCACCTAGAGGAATTTCTTCTTTTGCCAAAAAGAAGCTTTTACATCAATAGTCCTTCTCTATTAACGATGAGGTAAACAGGGTACTTTGACTTTTTTTCCTTTTAACGCGCGTTTCATCACCCAGGAAGTATAACGTGGAGACAAACACACGCAGAGTCTTGACCTCTCCAAATCTAACCATTAGCTTTGCGAGGTGTGGTTTTTTTGAGACCTTATGCACGTTACATGATAAGTAAAGTTGTGCATCTCATGAGACTTGACTCAACTTTAGACATTTGTGGAATCACTCTTTGCAGTATGATAAACCATTATTTTAGAGGGGATTATTGCACCCAATATGAACATCAAAGAGATCTTATTTGAGCATAAATGTAAGAAATTAGAGATTAATGGTGCTAATGAGGGATTAAAGGAATTGATTGCTAATTGTGAGATATATTGTCACTCCTTGGAATTTTCTATTTTTTTTTATTACATTTTCTGCTGAACATACAGGAATTGATGGGAACGCTGCGTTTTGGGGGGAGGATAACAGGAGCCTAACTGAACAGTAGCAACCAGCAAGGAAAGAGTAACCAATTCTGTTGGGAGATAACCAAATAGGCCAGCTGAAATCGAGGAGACAGCCCTTTACCCGAAAGATCTTCCTTCCGCTGGTGACACGCCATTTTTCAGCTGCAGAGAGATTTCTTGCAGCCCCCTTCCTTCTTTCCAGAAAAAAACCAGCAGAGCCTTGTCACGGGAGAGGCGATCGCTTTCTTCCAGTTCTTACTCAACCCAACTACACCGCAGAGATCTCTGCAACTCCAGCACGCCACTTCCATTCTTCTGATCTCCATCGTCTACCGTTTCTAATTCCTGCTGTTCCAGCCCTTCACAACACCAGTCACCTCC
>JANTPZ010145221.1:0-10724 GCA_025593235.1 Vachellia pachyceras | reverse complement strand
ATTATGAACAGTAAATGAAATGCAAAATGTATCATGTCTTTATAAGATGAAGAAAGTACTTCTAATTAAATTTTCTTGTGAAAAAATAAAAACGAAAAGGTCTGAGTGTTTGTACTGTTTGATAAGGTTGTTGAGAATATTTTGTAATAAAATATAACTTTATATGTAGGGTAAAATGCTGTCCTTTTCCAGCCTTCTTTTTGGAGCTTCTTGTCCACTTTCTTTTTGTAAATCCAAATTGATTTAGCTAAAAGGGAATGATGAAAGGAGAGGCCTAAACAAATCTTAGAATGAAAAAAAAGTATTGATTATGTTGTAGGTTGAATAGCATATGATCAATTAATGTCAAAAGACAAAAGCACGAACATAAAGAGAAATTAATCTGTACTTAGGTTAAAATTTAAACACAGTTCACACACTAAAAAAGGTGTGGTTCACCACCTAAAGTTAATGTCCGTGAGACACATATTGCTTCTTAATTTCTCCTCTGTAAGAATAAGTAAAAATTGGGGGAACAATGGTTTGAGACTTAAGTGCCTTGATTATATATATATATATATATATATTAATTCATGCACCCCCAGAGGTCAATAAACAAAAGTATCTTTGAGAAACTAAAACTTTTCATTTATTGCATTTGAATTTAATTTTGTGGGTTCCTCTCATTGGCTTTGCCAACTTTATTTACATGTATGTTTTGCTCCTTTTTTCCCACACGCTTTATGGTTTTTGTTTTATACTCAGAAAATTAAAGAAAGGGAATGATTACTTACCCATTTTTGTGAAGAATTTAGAGATCTTATTATTATTATCATCAACCCAGCCATATCCTTTTCCAGTTGTGTAAACGGTCGAAAAGAAGAATTGAGGACATGAATTTGGACATAATGAACACAAGCAAGATGAATTGTAAAAGCAAACTTTATTAGCATCAACTGAGCAGTTGAAAGAGATGAAATTGAATTCATATTTTCTGTACTAATCACACAGATAGATCATGTATATATAATTTAATCAACATTGAACCAAACTGCAGTGACTTGGGACAAAATTTGAAGATCGCCACCCCAACCATACGTAAGACAAAAAAGCAAACCTTAACCTGCAAAAATGAACAATGAAAATCTCACTTTAGATTAAGCAAATCCATTTGAAGCTATGATATTAAAAGTATAAGTGATTGGATTGTGAATATAAGAACAAAGAGTCCTTCACAAAGTTATATGGTAAAGTGAAGCTACATAGGCAAATCGAGATTAGACCAAAAATAAGTGGGGTGGCACTCAAGTTATGATAAGCTCATTGAATACTTAGTTGTTAATCATTTCTAGTTACACATTTTCTTTTTGTTAAGATTATAGAGTTTGGAGAGAGGGAGAGAGAACAAGAAGCCCCACGTGGCAAGGTTGCCTTTATCTCAAGAAATTATTGGTTTTGCTTCACATATGCATGTGTACATATATTGCCCTAATTTTGCACAAAGGAGATGTGGGACAGATGATTGGGTGGCAGTTTCAGGCTTGACATGATGAAAGTGTTATGAAAAGAAGATGCATAAGCCCCACTCTTTCTTATCAAACATCAATCTCTTTGGGAACTTGGGCCTCTCCACCAAGCTCTCTCCATATCCTTCTTCATTAATAATAATCTTTTTGTACTGCCATTATTGATAGATTCGCATTATTTCAATTTCAATTTCTGTTTGTTTTAAATTTTTCTTCACGTAGGTGTCTGTATGTGTATGTATATATAACTCTGTACCTTGTGATATTACCAACTTAACGAATCTCCTGGCCTGCTTGATCGTTGCTTATGTCCGCTACTTTTCTGGTATTATACGTACTGATCTATGATGATCATGTCTCTGCATTATTCATTTGTGTGTGTGCATGTATGTATCTTAAATGTTATTCCTTTTCTTGTTTGATTAAAGAGAAACAACCTCGCTGAGACTATATAAATAAAAAGGAACTCGCAACAAAGTTTTGGTGATGTATAACTACATAAATTTGGCAAGATTTTGTAATATTATTGCATATATCTCTAGCTCATCATGCATTAGGGTTTTGATCACTTTTGTAACCCTTGCAGGGTTTTACTACTTATACAAGACTGATTTGATTCTGAGTTCGTAATCATCCTAACAACAAATACCTAATTATTGTGATTAATATTTTTTCAACAATGCATTATTATAGAAAGGGATTTAATTAATTAATTAATCATATAGATAAGCATTAACTGAAATACATTAATTAACATCATTATTAATGGGTCCTGATGATGAGAAAGAAGCCCTTTCAATTAGCTAGCAAGTAAATAAAAGGCTCATTGAAATTATGCCTATAGCTAATTAATAGACCATATCTTTTGATTTGCAATTCAATTATGGAGGAAATTAAAATGCCAATTCAAATGGACCAGTCAATAAATTTCATGTAAAAGAGTCCACAGAGAACATGCCACATAAAGGTGCTGTGTAATAACCAGTCTATTTTCAAAGGGCCCCTTGAATACATAATGCAATTAATTTCCCCTAACTTTGCACTGTTCATGGCTTGGCCTTCCTCACCATTATTATAATTATTGTTTGTTGTTGCTATGAGACCTCACAAAATCAAAACAAAACATTTCGGTAAGAGCTCCATGGTCGCACTAATGCCAATCCACAAGGACCCAACAATTTCCTCTCCTTGGACATGCCATATATTAATTTGATTATATGAACAAAGTCTAGCAGTGAGAGAGTACAACAACTAGAATTGCTAGGACCATATACATTCAAAAACTCTCCGTTTTTTGGCCCCATATGATTTAACCTTTTGAAATTATTCCATTGTACACGGGACGCTTTGCAGTTTGTGTGTGTTGTGGGGGTGTCCTATATATATATATATAATCATATACATATGAAATAGTTTCGTGCACTATGTGTGATATGGGTCCTACTAATCTCAGGCGTAAGATTTGTCAAAGATTAACACGAGTGTTAACGCGTTTCAAAATGAATTAAGTAATGAACCTATTTGATTTGAAAATCAAAAGGAGGAGGAGGCGATATATATATATATATATATTTATAGACATATATATATGGGCAGGGTTTATAGGTGGAAGAGAGAATGGACAAATAAGAAAGGAACAGATTATAAAGACGAGAAGTGGCCATAATGTACATGATCAATCAATAGCCGAAAAATGGCAAATTCATGGCATAATGTAAGGAAAGAGGGAGGTGGCAAAGTTTTCACCTTTTTGAAAATGAAATAACATGTTTGCTTTCATACTTATACATATTATTTATAATCATGTGTGCTTGTGTAAATATTATATATATCACGTTTTCACCTTTTTGAAAATGAAATAACATGTTTGCTTTCATACTTATACATATTATTTATAATCATGTGTGCTTGTGTAAATATTATATATATCACGTTTTCACCTTTTTGAAAATGAAATAACATGTTTGCTTTCATACTTATACATATTATTTATAATCATGTGTGCTTGTGTAAATATTATATATATCACGTTTTCACCTTTTTGAAAATGAAATAACATGTTTGCTTTCATACTTATACATATTATTTATAATCATGTGTGCTTGTGTAAATATTATATATATCACGTTTTCACCTTTTTGAAAATGAAATAACATGTTTGCTTTCATACTTATACATATTATTTATAATCATGTGTGCTTGTGTAAATATTATATATATCACGTTTTCACCTTTTTGAAAATGAAATAACATGTTTGCTTTCATACTTATACATATTATTTATAATCATGTGTGCTTGTGTAAATATTATATATATCACGTTTTCACCTTTTTGAAAATGAAATAACATGTTTGCTTTCATACTTATACATATTATTTATAATCATGTGTGCTTGTGTAAATATTATATATATCACGTTTTCACCTTTTTGAAAATGAAATAACATGTTTGCTTTCATACTTATACATATTATTTATAATCATGTGTGCTTGTGTAAATATTATATATATCACGTTGTGTTGTGTTTTTTTAAAAAAAAAAACTTTGAAAGATGAGAGGGGGGCATGGTGAGGGAAGCTTCATGATGGAATTAGGGTTTAATTACATGCAGCCTTTCCTTTTTGTTCTGGGTGGTCTTGGTTACTGTCTTTAATGGCTGCTTGTGGGACAAAATTAAAACATCACCGACTCTCATCTTTAAGTGGACGTATAGAAAGTAGCTAGGGTCATTACCAATGGCGGATCCAAAACCTTAACTCATGGTGTAAATTATTTTTTGAGAAGATAAGTGTGGCATATTCTTAATATTTTTTGAGAAAAATTTGAGTAAAAATTCGGTGAATTCAAAATTAACAAATGAGTATGTATAAAATAAATCAACTATACCTAAATTCACCAGTGGTCATTACCATCCTCACTTGCTCTCTTTTATATATATATATATATATATTCTTCCTTTTGTATCTTCACCTTCACATTCCCTCCCTCCCCTCCCTCTCCCTCTCTCTCTTTCACTGTCACACACACATACAAAAGTTATCTCTTTTATATAATGGGACTTCACTCACATGATAAAAAAAAGAGAAACGTACTAGTAGGCTGTGTTTCACATTTTTCACTTATTCCTTAATTACTATATGTTTATCACTGTAAATTGCTGAAAATCATCTATCCTTTTGCAAAATTTACTCCCTAATGCATTTAAGGACCCAGGTCCTTAAGTGAGTGTAATCCATCTTTACTTACTGCACAACTTTTCTTTAATAATTTGCAGCATATCTTTATTTATAGATAACTGCCTTCATTTTAAACATAATTAAATATAGGTCGTAGATTGGTGTACAATTCAAAACTAATTGACATTTTTTTGTTTGAGGTATTGTTGAGCACTGAATGTTGATATATTCTTTAACATAATTTAATTTAAACTTTGATCCGTCATATTACGAGGGATTAACTCATTCAATTAAACTTAACACTTGCGTTCATAATTTAATTATATTTTTTATTATTATGACAATGAAAAATATGAAGGCCTTTTCATTAGCCACATTATTATAATTAAAAGACCCTACAGCATACGTGGCCTTATTGTGTGGGGCCATCTAACGTGTTTAAACCTTTTAAGCCTCCTGTTAGCTTTGAGTGACGTCAAGCAGTTTTTAAAAAATGAAAACTATTTTACACGTATCTATACTTTCTCTTAATTTTTAATTTTATGTATTTATTCGTTTTCTTTTAAATTAAATTATTTAATTTTACTCTATTAGTATTGTTGGTTTTAATATAAGAGTTAGCAATGCTAATAGAGTAAAGTTAAAATATTTAATTAAGAAAGAAATATATGGATACCAAATTGAAAATGAATGAAAGTATAGATAAATACAAAATGGGATCTCTTTCCAAAATTTTGGAAAAATCATTACACCGAGACATCTTTAAAATATAGCAATTGCAACTTGCTGAATATACTTCGGACTAAATTTTCCCTTAAAATTATTATATATATATAAATCATAGTATTCATAAAATATTATGCTACTTGTGAAATACATGGCATGTGGTCAAATATAAAAGGGAAAAAAAAATCTCATCGTCATCGTTGTACTTTTTATAATTATTTTACATCATTATAGACAATTAATATTATAAAATATTAAAAAACTATAAAAAATTACATCATTTACTTAAATTGTAAATGTATAATCATTTTAGAATTTCATTTTTTTTAAAAAAAAAGAGCAATTTCTTCACATATTTTATTATATGACATGCAATTTTATTTGTATTCATTTAATATTAGTTCACTCGTTTCAGCGTAATTAAACATTAAACATTGCTTTTAAATTATGATATGTTGTCAAAATTTATTTACAAAATTCCCTGATATAAGCCGTGGCCTCGCTTTCATTTACTTGCATTGCAGTTTTTTTAAAATTTGATTTATTTAGAATTTCTTGAGGATGATAAGATTGGATTGAAAAGACTTTAATTTTTTTTGGGCATCATTATATGAATGAAAATAAGGATGTGGATTCGCTGGGCCCATCCCATGGGGATGAGGAGGAACAGTGAGTGCTTTAAATCAAGAGGCCACTTTTGGCGGGAGATTTGGGTGTCAAGATAGGCTCCAATGAGGTGTCCATTTTTGTAGTTTTCCCATTTTGGGCTCCACCCCCACTCCCTTTTCCTTCCCTTTCTTCATTTGTTCATTTTTTTAATTGGGAAGGCCACTTTGTTGTGGCTCCAGTCATGACGTTTGGGGAGGCATTCTAGCTCCTAGGTGCTTAGGTAAACGCCTGAGGGTAATTGACGGCTCGCCCTGCCCAACATTAGTATGACGTAAGAGGAAGGGAGATTTCGCCCTACCTTTGGCCTGTGGGTGAACCCAACCCCCTGCCTAAAACTTTTGTATAAAAAAAATTCTTTTTATTTTCACGGTGAGCTGAGCACCACTCCTGCACAACATGGTGAATCAATTCACCAAAGTAGGATTGAATCTATTGAAGTGGTTAGTTAATCAATGTTTGAATTTTTATTGGGAGGGGTGTTTAAAGGAGAATTACTTAAAAGTCTCGTGATCGAATTAATTGCTCTAAAATCACAGTAGGTTGTTAATAAAAGCTGTTTCACTTGTCAATGATATTATTCAACTTATTATTAACAACTTCTTGGGATCCTAAAGTAATTAATTCGTTATCATGGGATCTAAATACAATTCTCCCTAAATTTAATGCCTAACAGTTTTCAAACATGGTTGACTTCAGTAAAACTATACAATTATTTAGCCAAAAATGGTGAATCATGTTGGTTTAATTCGTAATGAATTGACTCACATTTAATAAAACCGCTATTGGTGAGTTCAAATTACACTGCAATTATGATGACTTTATTGATGGAGAACTTTAAATACATTTATAAATGCTCTCTGAGTTTAGGGACATGTTAATGCCAATGACAACCAATTTACCTAAAAATTTTTTGTACAGGGAAACTACATCCAATAGTTAGGAAAAAAAATTCTCTTTTTTGGCTAATCAATCTTTTTTGTCTTAACTCGCCACGTGTTGTACCGACGTCTTGTCCGCGTGGCGCAGTTGAAATGGTAGGTGTATAACCTTTTTCTTCGGTTACCAATGATTTATTAACAATTAACAATACCAAAGGAAAAAACATCGTAGGTTTGGTGCAATTCCATATTAAGGATTTATGGCGGACGGCAGAACATTTTTAAAAATTAAAAGTATGTTTAACAGTATTTTTCAGTAAAATGAGATAATCTTATTCATATATTTATCTCAGTTTATGTAAAAATACTTCTCTACCGTGTTCCTAAACATACACACTATTTTTTAACACATACGCTGTTTTCCTATGACGGTGGATTATAGATCTACTGAATATTCACTGCCTAGTTTTTTTTTTTTTAAAAAAAAAGATAGAAGCAGATTGTTTATCATGTTTATATTGTTAAATTGATTAAGATTGAATTAATTTATCCTAGGTTGGCTATTTTGAGGCCCACGGCATTTCAATTTCAAGATTTGACAAATAACAAAATGCAAAATTATCGTAAATAAGAACATACTTTTGTTTGCTTTGTTAGGCTAAGGTCAATTCAATGAAATAGTCGCATTATGTGTAAGGGGTCTCAATTTATTCAATTTTTTTTCTAATTTAAAGTTTATATAGTTACTTTTCTTGTTTAAAAATCATTTATTCATAGAGAAATTCTAGTGTGTACTAAGTGTTTCACGTTATTTACATTATCCTGATTAAAAAGCTTCAACCGTTTTTCTTTGGGCACAGTATATCTTTTGAAATCTATCTTTTTCCATATTCATTTTTTCTCTTTCACATGATTTTCTATGCATAATGGAATTAGCAGAGCATTTTGATTGGGGAGTGCATAAATGATGCAGTGCACGCAAGAATTTCACTTGCTTATTTGTTCCTATGGAATCTTTGTATATTGCCCTGAATTTGATTAATGGCGTCTAACTAAATGGAGAGTAATGAGCACAAAATTTGACTTTTATTTACGATGGTTGAATTTTAATCTTTTAATCATTGATCATGTAATTTTTTTCTCACACGGAATCAAAGCCTAATTGATCTGTCCATGATTTAATCTGCAAGTTGACATGACCAGAAGCTGATTAATTAAATTTTGCAATTCATTTTTTATTACTTTTAAGTTTATGCTTTGAAAATTGAGAAAAAAAATCAGAATATAAAATATAAGAGCTATAACAACAAACCATAAAATAAATAACACCACTTTTAACATCACTGATTGATTTGTTTAATTATGGGAAAAACAAATTTTTGTTTAACTAAATAAGGCATCCTAACAAGTCTGTTCCCGTTTGTCAACATTTATGGGGAGTCTAAAGACCAGTTCAATAGTGTTTTCCCTCAAAACGAATCTTCTTCGTATATACTCCTCGACTTACGTAAAAACACTTCTGCACCTCATTCTCAAATATGCTCATGCCAAAGAATTTAACATTCGTGACATAATTTGAACAGTACAAGGTTTTTAAATGAAAATTTTCACCTTACACAATGTATGAAGCAGAGGCACCTAAAAACCATACTATTGTTAAGCGGGTGCAACCTTTGCATATTTAGAAAATCTTTCTCCGAACGGTGCAAGTAGATTAAGATAAAAAGTATTTTAAAATTCATAAAAAGCATTTTGAAATTCGTACATTTTTCTCGAAATTCATAAACTTATTTCTCCTAATGTATTTTCACACACACTACCTTTGTTGAATACTTGCTTCATTTGGGCATAACTGGCTTGCTTCTGGTTGCAGGCTTTTGATTCTTAATTACATTTAAATATCTTTTAGTCAAATACATGTTACACATATTTTAAGAAATAAACATTATAACAAATTATAATTCCGATGCAAGTGTCAGTGGGGGGTTTGAAGCTTAGCTGGTTATGAATCTTTATTTTTATTTTTTTTGCCAATTAGCTGGTTATGAATCTATAGTCAGGTCACCTACATTTTCTTCCCAAGTCTACATATATGTACACACACATATCAATTTGAATACAGTAAAAATATATCATAAGATTTGTGAGTTAAGCTATCTGTGAATAATAAACTAGGGTGCAAATTTAATTAATCAAACTGAATTTAACTGTTACATAATACTTTACATGATCTTAAATATAAGATGAAAATAATTAATTTTTTACACATCTATTTGACGATATCATTTGGAGTATTGTCTGACATGATTGACAGTAGTTTTCTCAAAAGCATGTTTATTGTATTTACACAGATTTAAATGTGAAAAATGCCTTTGATTAAGTCAAAGGTTGTTGTTATTAATCTGCACTTCTTCAAATGAAGTAATAATTTATATTCTTAAATATCTCTACAAAATTTCTACCTTTTCAGTTTTTCTTTTTAATGCAATCAATGACCAAAATTAAGTTCTATCTTGACTGAAAATAAGTAAAAAAACAAGTGCACTTAAATTGGATATATAATTCAAATCAGCAAACTATAACCAATGAGGGAGGGATATGGTTGGGGAAAAATTTAAACGTCGTTTGCAAATTGGTCTTAATGGAAGGGGTTTTGATTGCTTAAATATGAAAATTTCAAATTAGTCTATATTAATGCAAAAGAAAATGCTTTTGAGAAAATTAATATTAAATGAATTTGAATATTCTCAAATTTGACACAATTAGACAACCATACGAGGAAAAAAAAAGGAAAAATGCAAATTAATTTATATGGGTGTAAATTCATCAAACACCCAAAGTATTTTTTCAAGTGTTTCAAACACTCTAAAGCATTATGTCATACAATTTTGTTCTTACACTATTTTTTCCCAAAGCAATTTTAACATCTTTTTAACTCCAAAAAAGTCCAAATTTATGAAGGTGCATTCAACACCCTTTTTAAAATGTCTTAGTTACCCACTATGACCAATGTTCCTAATATTGGTTTTTGTAGAAGAGACTTTAATAATTTAAGTACAAAATTTTAAATCTGAATTGGGGTGGGTATATAAACTGTGAGGGGGGGGGGGAGTCATTTTAATTAGACTCAACAAAATACTTCACACTTCCCATTTTAAAGATTATATGTCCATTTGAGAAAGCGGTAAAGAAGTACTTTTACGCAAGCCGATGTAAATATGTTGAGGAGATTATCTCGCTTTACGAAAAAAATTGTTAAACGTATTTATAGGGAGTAAATAAGCTTTTCCAAACAAGCACAATGCTTAATCTGTGAACATAGTTTAATGCTAAGTATAAAGAGTTTGGTATTTTTTATCCTCCTCAGTTAATATTTTCCCAACATTGCCCCTATTAATTTCATAGCAAATTCTATGTGCCCTGTGCCTTTTTCTTTTTCTGTGAATGAATTTACAATCTAGTGGCATTATAAGCTCTCTTGGGAGTGAATGAATGCCCCAAGTTTATTAGTGTTTGACCTTCTAATTCAAATTTGGTCCTCCACTTAATGCCACATTATTTTAAATCTTAATTATCTCCATTTAATATCCTAATCTTAAAATGATTACTGCTACTAACTAGAAACAAGTAATGATTATACCTTAAAATTGAAATTTGAGGCAAGGCATAGAGTCTAGAGAGACAAATAAAAAAAATAAATTTGGAAAAGTAATATAATATAATAAGCAGAGGATCATACTTCATACGTTTAGATAAATGCAATGATTTT
>JANTPZ010145216.1:0-11157 GCA_025593235.1 Vachellia pachyceras | reverse complement strand
CAATGAATGCCTTGACCTTGTGCAAATGTTATTGAAGTAAGGTTTATTATTTGTGTAACATGGCATATTTGTTTCTATTTACTTAATCATGCAAGTAGATGTATTGTCAGAGTTGTTTGATACTGGGATTTCATTGAAATCTCACCCTTTCCAATAACAAATCATAGGAACAAGCTCAAGAAGCCATGGCAAGGAGGTGCAAGAGAGAAGGTAGGGTAGCTTCCAACTTAAGAAGGAAAGGTTGCACATGTTGTGCTTGTTGTTATGTGTATGTGTATAACTATGAAATTGTGGATGAATGTAAATTAAACTCCTACACTAAGTCATTTTTGTGTTATGTGATTTAAGTAAATGGGTCATGATGAAAAATTCATGAAGGAATCAAAATGAGTATGTCAAAGGGTGAAAAAGGGATTTAAAAGACCTTCAATAGAACTCTATGGGATATTTTGAGCAAATGAAGTCCAATTGCTCTGAAATTTTTCAAGCATGTAGATCGCTTCATAAGCTTTCTATAGAGTTCTAATTTGCCTCATTTGGAGTTTTGCACAAAAAGTTGTGGATTTTTGAAGTTCAGCAGAAAATCTGATAGCGGACGTTGGCCGCGGCGAAATTTAAGATTGGCCGCGATGAAAGTAGAAGTTCGCCAAGGCAAAAGTGGTCAGAGAGCAACTTTTTCCCTAAGTTCAAAAGTTCGACGCGACGAAAACCAGAGTTGGCCGGGGCGAAATTCCTCTGCCAAGACCAAGTGAATAGTGATTTTCCAAGCCTTTACAACTTGGTTTGGAATTTATTTTGGTTCAAGGATTATTTTTCTCTCATGAACCATGAAACAAGCTTTGTTTAGAGACCAAGATCACATAAAGTAAATTTTTCTAGAATTAATTGTGAATTATCAAAGTTTGGCCGAAGATGTTTAAGTTTTTAATAAACAATAGTTAAAGTGGGTTTTGAAATTCACTTAGATAACTAATTCTAGCTTATATAATGATCTCAAGTGATCTAATTAAGGTCTCTAATGGATAATATGGTGAAGATATGAGAGGTATTACAAATTCAATCACCTAGGACATTCATTTTATAGAATTTAAATTCATTCATTTAGTTTCATTAGATAGTGAAAAAATATTTGATACTTTTTAGTTAATTTGTTATTTACACTAGATTATTTAGTAATTAGATAGACGCTCCACGTAGAGATCGACTTAGGTTAGTGGCTATATATTGCATTTAGCTTAGTTTTTATTTGGAAGCCCCACGACATGGCTTATCATTGATTCACTGGTTTAGGCTGAATATGGGCGGCTTTATTGGTTGGGCATGAGTTTAGTGAGGATAGAGGAGCCACAGCAGTGTCATTAGTCAACTTGGAAATACTATACGGAGTGGTCCCTGGGTATTGAATCTAACATGTCTGGAGATATATACTCATCTTGTATGTGTGTCAAGACATTTGTACACTTTGTGCTGACTACTATATCCCATAAATAGGCAAGGTATGGACCTCATGTCCAATTTATGTTGCTATAAGGGTTTGATGTGTGGAAAACACTCACACCGAATACTCAGAGAAGGGAAAAGTTTGGTTGTACCTTATATAGTTTTTCATATACCGAACACTCACACCCGAATACTCAGAGAAGGGAGTCATGTTGTTGATTGACTTTAAAGATTGTCTATTGAGAAGAAATACTACTGTCATGAAAGCATCTGGCCAATAGTATAGTGACAATGATGCATGAGCAAGTAGGGTGAGGCTTGTTTCTACTATACTTTTATGCCTCCTTTCAACTAATCTGTTTTTTCTTATGTGTAAGGACAAGAGAATCACTGCTTTATTCCTGATTCTATTAGAAATGGTGTAAATGCCATAAATTCACCACCATTATCGCTTTGGACAACTTTGATAGTGCAGTTGAATTTGTTTTTTGTCAATGTTTTGAACTCTTTAAACTTGGTTAGAGCATCAGATTTTTGTGTAACATATAGATCCATGTAAAGTGACTAAAGGTATCAATAAATGCTACATAGTAAACAAATTCGTGGGAGACAAGAGGTGCATGGCCTTACATATCATTACGATCAATTCAAGTGGTTTGTGATACACAGTGGAAGAAGGAACAAATATAAGTTTGTGACTCTTTCTTAACTGACATGCACTACACAGATTATGACTTATGTCATCAATGAAAGGAATTGCATGTTGTTTGAGAGCAAGTTTTACAGTTTGGAAGGAGGGGTGGCCTAAGCGTTGGTGCCATATCATGAGTTGATTAGTTACATTGGTAGAGTAAGCTTCACTAGTGATGATGGTCTTGGACTAAGTATCAACTGGTTGAGTGACAGGATATAGTCCATGGTGTTCAGGTCACCTCAACTGAGATTTGGTTTTCTTTTGTAAATTGAGCAATTGAGATCAAGTTCTTTTTCATACGGGGTACATACAGCACATGTCTCATGAGAAATCTAGTAGAGGAAGAGTTGATAGATGTGTCACCTATATGAGTAATATCCGCAATCTCTCTTGTGCCTAATTGAACATTGCCATGAGTGGGACTTGTACTTAATGTATTGAGTATAGTTGGATCATTTGTTATGTGTCGAGTAGCTCCAGAATCATAGTACCAATTGATGTCATCAATTGAGGTAGGTGTAGCTATGTATGTTTGGGCCAAGGTTGGTGTGGTAAATTTACTGTTTGATGTTTTGGCTTGTGCACTAGTAGCAGCATCAAATTCATGCTTGGTGATGGTCAATTTGGTTGAATCATGTATTTGAGTTGGTTGAGCAAGCTCAATTGATCTCCATAGATAGTGGTTGCTCATGTAGTCGTGAGCTACAAAATAAGTAGTTGGATCAGCTGGTCAAGAGGGAAGGTATGTGTTATCAAACCTAAAGTAGCAATTAGACGCAGTGTCCGTTTGGGAAAGCGATAGAGAAGTACTTTTACGCAAGCCGAGGTAAATATGTGGAGGAGATTGTCTCATTTTGCGAAAAAACACTGTTGAACGCACTTTTAGAGGATTGATAAGCTTTGTCAAACAAAGGGGCAAAGTTTCTTGGTGCAAATTTGACATTGAGGGCGTTGGGTGGTCGATGTCCTCTGTTACCGCAAGCAAATGGTACTTGCGAGTAAAATGCATAGGTGTCTTCAGGTTCATCACTCTTATTGTGGGTTTGTGCTGGTACATTGTTCATCAGAAATGTTTTCTGTCGTGCCTCTGTGTTAATAAGCATGTTGGTGGCCATGCCAATGTCAAAATGTGGAAAATCTGCATTAATTACTGTGATTACTGCTTCATATTCAGAGGTAAGTCCATTTAGTATATATAAAACCCGTGCTACACCATCAACCTTGAAACATCCATAATTTTAGGATTTGTAGTTAGTTGTTGTTTAGATTTTTTTAGTTAAAGAAAATAAATTAAATTAAAATTTAAAATAAGTAGGAAATTTTGAATATTTATTTTATGAATAAAAAAATATAAATTAAATATAAATTAAATCCCTCCTAAAAGTAATTAATTATAGGTGTAGATTTATATTATTAAAATAAGTAATACAAAATAATTATTATTATAATTATCATTTTTGTTTTAAAAAATCAAATCAAATTTAGATTTATTTATTTTTTTAAAATATATATATAAGGAAATATCTTCATAAAAAGGTAATTAATTATAGGTGTAAACTTATCTTATTATTAAAATAAGAAAAAAATTGTATAAATAATAATTTTTATTATAATTATTATTTTTGTTTTTTTTAAAAAAATTATATATAATATTGTTTTATAAAAAAAAGAAAGAAACCATAACCCTACCTCTATATAACATACATATCCCTCACCCTAACCCCAAAACCTACTGCTACAGTATCAACGCCGCTACAGTGCTCTCTTTCGTTTTCTTCTCTATAGCTACAATGTCGCTATAGTAGGTCGCTCATGTTCCAGCGCTACAGTACCAGCGCTAGTATTCTACAGGTGCTCCTTCTTTCTATCTTGTCTTCCTTCTTTGGATGTTATACAAGAAAAATGGGAAGCCTTTCACTTATATTAAAAAAGGGGGTCTTTTCAAGTTTTCATTCATGTCTTGTTGATCTCTAGTCGTTTCAAGGCTAACTTTAATACTTAAGATTATGTAATTAGTGGCACAATCCTAAAGTCGGTCTCTAAAGAGCTTGGATGTCTCTAAGTGATTAGTTAACAAATTACTTCAACAAATAAAAGGGAAAATGATTCTGTTACTCTAGCCTATATCAGAAACGTGATCTAAACTATTCTTTCTTTTGCTTTTCTATATCTGAAAAGTGACTAGAATATGCTAGTGAATTTGTATCTCATTAATTTGCTTCCCAAGAGTTATGACTCCACCCTCATTGCCACATGATAATGCACGTTCATTCTGAGCACTTCATTGCAATATTTAGATCCAACATGAACGGATTCAACCAAGACAATGTCCAAACATTTCCAAAAGTAATATTAATCAATACTACTCAAAACTTGTCACAACAATCATCCTCTAACAGTTAACCAACCATAAAAACTGAATGTAGTTGATCTTAATCAAGAAAAAAATATCTGAAAATTATATTGGCAAATCTACTGACAATGTTGCAGTTAATCCTGATATGCATTGGAGTCTAGCTATGTAATCACAAGTTTTTCAACATTCATTACACAGCAATACAGTTCAATGAAGAAGAAGAAGAATGCTTGTTAACTCCCCTGTAAAGCGTGGCTCAGACTTGGTCATGGCTCTTGGGAAGGTGCTGAACCTAGTTGGACATGGTAATGAAGACATCAATAACGAAGTTGTTCCACCTTCTAGGATCTGCCATGACGTGAGGGTGGAAGATGAGATGGCGCTGTGAGAACGAAAGGCTTGGCCCGTGAATCTGTAAACCTCTCGTCTGAAGCGTGATCGCACTGATCCAAGAGTGATAGTGGCGAACGCACTGATCAGAAAAGAAAGTAAGTCTAATCCATGAGTGCTGTCCAGAGGTTGAGGAGGGAGACTGAGATGGTGTGTGGAAAAGTGAGGCGAGAGTCTGAGCGTACGTTTAGGTGAGGTGTAGGAACCGAGTAAGATGGAGAGGGGATGAAGTCAAAAGTGAGAGGGTGAGAGTAAGACGGAGCTGCACGAAGAGATGGGGCTCAGATCTGGAAAATAATGGGGGCACCAGTTGCGTCGGCTAAAACAAAGGAGTGGAAGAATGGAGATGAAAGAGATGGAGTTTTCAGAGGTTTTTTCCAGCAAGCTTTTTCTTCTTCAGATTGGAGTAATTGGGAGATGTAAAAATCTCTCCAAAGTGGTTGATGATGTTTTCAGATGATGGATCAACCAATGGATAAAAGGATGATTCTTGGATAAAGAGATGAACTCCTGGGTAAAAGATTGCATCCCCCTCCACTGTTTCTGGTTGGTTTCTAACTAACTTTGTTATAATTTCTATTCAATTAGTTACCCATGAGGAATTTACTATAGCTGTACGGACGTCAGGCTTGTTGGCTTCAGCTAAGAGACTTGTTAGCTGAAGCATGTGGCACAGAGAGCATATGGACTTCATTGGCTTCAGCCAAGAAACTTGTTGGCTAAAGCATGTGGCACAGAGAGCATCAGGACCTCGTTGGCTTCAGCCAAGATGTTTGTTGGCTGAACATGTGGCACAGAGAGCTTTCATCCCTCAGCCTTAACTCCCAATGCCCCTGCATATTAACACAAATTGATCTTATGCACTTTTAAAGAATGCATGAAGAGGCAAAATACCTCAAAATTGTCAACAAATTCCTTTAATCTCTCATTAATACAAATATCCTCTAATTGACTCATTTAAGCTCAAATAACATACCAAGAGATCAATGTTAAATGAAATTTCTTCATACAAAATATGGATTTATCACTTGTCTTACTGTTGAAGCATTGACTAATTTTCTCTTCCTTACTAAAAAAAATCCTTTTGTTGTTGTGGCTGAGCGTAAACGATAGACACACTCATATATACACCAAATATTTTCTACTATCAAAGCAGGATGCCTTTGATCCTTCATTATAAAAACGGTGTCTTGTCCCCTAGGCATAGAATTATAGCTACTTTGTTTGTACACACACGCATAAATTATTTATTATATAATATATAAAAAACGTGCAGCTACTGTGAGGGTTACCTTTTTCCACTAACTCTTATTATTACAATTGATTTGTTATATAATATATATATAACCTGTAAAGCTATAGTGCGTGGTACCTTTTGTTTGTTGTTATTATTATTATTATTATTTTTATCATTTTCATATTATTTATTTTTCCACCATATTTTATTAATATTCATTTATAATATAAAATATATACATATAACGTGTGCTGTGTGTGGAATGTGTATTGTGTGTATGTATATTTTTTAAAAAAAGAAATAATAATAATAGCTCAGAAGGTGGGAACACTGTGAATATGGAATGTGAGTACATGTGAGCATGTGTGGGTGTGTGTGAGAGTAGGTGGGCAAATGTCATGTGTGTACGATTTGTGCAGGGAATAGAGGGGTGATAGTTGTGTCATAGGGGCTTTCTCATCATTTTTCTTTTTAAAAAGGTACATGTGTATGTGTTTATATGCGTGTAAGTGAGGTGGGTGATGGTTTTCTTGATTAAATGAGATAAATATATATATACACTATAAAATAAAATAAAAAAATAAAAGAAATAAAAAGCCATGATAGTGGCATATTTTAAGTATATATATAGTAATATATTATATATAATAATATATACTTAAATATATATATAATAATATATATTAGAAAAATATATATATATATAGTAATATATATTATTGCACGTGTTTTTTAGCATGTAAAAAAATTATAAATGGCATTATATTATATAAAAGAATATTTTACGTCATATGAAAAAATAAGACAGTTTATAAATTTGAATAAGATGTGGGTGTAAAGGGTAGTCTTAGGTATTTAGAATATCTTTGAAGCAACATTTAGAATAGGTTAATTAGCATATTGATAGAAATTATTATGTGTGATTTTTGTAAACTCTCATTGAGAATTTTGAAGTGTTCTTGTGAGCTTATCCGTAAGTTTGGAAGTTGCATGTAACTCTGAATATTCTTCCATATACTTGTGGACCACATATGACTAAATTGTTATTGAACTATGTTTTATGCATTTTTTGACTTAATTATATAAATGCAAATATTTAAAGTTTTCAATATATATTTTGGCATGAAAATTTTTATAACTGTCATGGCGGTTGCATTATGTTTGGGTTGGAGTATGGAGGAGAAATATGTATGATAAGATTTTATCACGTGATAAGACATCATTCGGTACACAGTGGATGGAATTTGTAGGGCCCCTTTTACCCGTGTCTTTCCTTTGGCCATGATTGCATTAGAATTGGGGGACATGTGATGCCTCCGTGGTTTTTCTTTTAAGGAGGGGAGCCATAGTCCAGACTTGAGCTCTATACCTTTGGCTAAGTGTATCTTAAGAAACTGGTGAGCTTGAGACATATGGCTCCAGTCAGCGGAATAAGGATGGACGGTGTTATAAGGGTGGTTGCATATTGCATAAATACACATGATTTGTGATGATGACTGTGAGTTACAAACTATGAAAAATATGAAAATTGATTATATGATGATCTTTGCATATACAAAAGTATTTGTAACTCAGTTCTTCCTTTTAAATTATATGTCGTCTGCTTATGTGTGGTAGAAACTTTCAGTAGTTACTGGGGTGTGGAATCTCACCCATTATATTAACATTTTTCAGGTGATTGTTCTATTAGGCAACAAGGGAAGACAACTATGGAATGAGCCTCGTTGGCTCTCTTGTGCCCTTAGGCACATGTTATCATTTAAAATTGCCATGACTCTAAAGCTTCCGCATTTTATTTCTATTTACTCTGATATTTTGGGAGGTTTTGAACTGATATTAGTAATATGTATTTTGCTTGGATGGATGACATTTTTAATGAATTGTTATTGAAAATCCTCATTTATTCATACATGGAGGATTTCCTTAAACATGTTGGTTACATTTTGGGGGTGTTATAGACCTTGTCTCTGAGCATGGCTAGGTGATCGCAAACGGATTTGATATTAGCCAAGTACTCCCTCATACTTAAACTCCCCTTTTTCAAGCTGTTGAGTTAGTTTTTGTACAGAAGAATCTTTGAATCAGATTTGTTAGAATAGAGTTTGATCAACTTGTTCCAGATCTGAGTTGCAGATTCCAATCCAACGAGTTTGGGAAGAATGGATAGTGCAACCGATTCTAGGAGCCATGATGCTAGTGCTGAGTCAAGAGACTCATATTCATCGAAGGCAGGTTGGGAACAGTGTGTTTAGGCATGTCTTTGTCTTGTATCATTGCAAGCGGAATTGTTACTATGCCGTCAAGGAAATGATGTGGTGGTGTTGTTTGGCCATCAGATAGACTTGTTGCTTCCATAATAGGTAGTTGTGATCATCAAGGCGGATTGTGATTTTCTTATTGGAGAAGCCTCGCTACGAAGCCACAGTGAAATGAGAGGTTGATGACATTTCACTACTAATGTTAGAGCTTGATTTGGACATTCTTGCGTAAGGGATCAATCCTCGATGGAGATCTCCTCACAGTGAATGTCTCTATTCTTCAATGGTCGCTGGTGATCTGAGTCAGGTGGTTGCTCCCGTTGGCTATGATACCGTAAAGCACAACCACATGTTTGAATAAATGCCAAGCTCTCTGTATTATTCAAGGAGTGGTTCAGTACATTTATAGAGTACGAGCTGCGAGTTGTTGTAAGTTGTGAGTGTGCGAGTTGTTGTGAGTTGTGAGTGATGACGTGTCCTGTAAGCTAACACCATAATAGTTTTAACAGCTCTCTAACCTCTGTTAGTTATCCGTTTTACAACATGCCCAATATAGCTAGTAGTTATGACTAACTACTTAGCAAAAATCTCCCGTCAGATAGAGTCAAATTGTGTCTTTAAGCAACCACTCCCTATGGGTGAGAGCTTTAATTGTGTCCCTGCAGTGTGAATTGTTGTTGATGTAATCCTTGTTTATGTATTGAAATCCAGTTTTTTACTCAAAAAAATGTCTCAATTTCTAATGCTCTTTGTGATACCCCTTAACCTTTGAAATACTACTTTTTGATTGATCATTAAATTATGTATAAATCAATGGTATTTTCATATTTTAATAGTATGAAATAATGTAGTCTTGAATTTTTTATGATTCTAAAAAGAACGATCACAATTTTAAAGTTTTATAAGGCATATATAAATTCAAGATGACACTATTTTACAAAAAATCTAATTATAGAATAATATATACACACATAGCGGTGCTCTGTGTGTGTGATGTTGGAGCATTATAAGGAACCCTCTTAGCGAGAAATTTTGGGGCACAGGTAGAAGAACAGAGTGAAACATCTCACTTTCGTAACCCTCACGCTGAGAAGAATAAAATGATGATTAATGATGCGGATGTTTGGCCAAGTGGGGGGAGGAGGAGGAGATGAGGCCGTCTCGAATGGAGGATGGCAGAGGGCATCTTGAACGTCGACAACGATGATGGCAAGCTTGAACGCTAACTTGTTTGGAGAGGCCGTTGGGAGAACGATCACAGATTCCGAGGTAAATATGTGAGAGGAATTTTGTCTCGATAAGCGTAGGAATGGATTTTGGGGATGGCGATGAGTTCAAAGGGAGGAGAGAATGCGAAGGTGAAAACAAAGTTTCAAATTAGGAAATAAGGACGAATTGGGTTTATTTTAGATGAAATGAATTGAGAAATATATGTTTAGTTGTCAGATTTGCTTTTGCATTTAATAGTAGGTAATTACCTTAAACATGATTGTTTTTAATAAGAAAGAAAAGAAAGAAAGAAATAATCTCTATGCAAGAGCCTTTAAGGCTACAAGAATGAAAAAGTAGGCAATTTCTTAAAAACAATGAAAAATAATATCAGAACATTTATGGACCGACACATGGTGTTACATTTTTTAAATAAAAAATCAAAATACTTTATTTTTTTAGGCCCAAATGCTCGAGGTAACTGCGTTTCAAAAAACAAAACCCATGCCAGGGCTATTATGGGGCGAAATCCATTGGTATACTTTTTTGTTTAAAAGACATAGAAGAGCGTATTTGAAGCCCAAAGGCTCCGGTAAGTTATTTCTTGACTAGTTAATATAAAGATTAAAATACTAATATTTTAATATTATTAAAATACATAAAACCTTCTGTTGCACGTCTCTTTTCTAACTTATAAAATTTAAAAGTTAAAGTATATATTTAATCATTTAATTTTTTGTTATATTTTAGTTTGATCGCTTAAATTTTTTAAAATATAATTCTAATTCTTTATTGTTAACAACGTTAGTTTTTCTTTGGAAAATGATAATTCAATCATCATTATACAATTAAATGATGTCAAAATATACTCAAATATTTATTATTTAATATATTTTTATATTTTAATATTTAACAATATTTTATCTGCATTTAATTGCATAATATCAATTTAAATTTACTAAATCACAAGTAAAACTAGTGATGTTAACAATAAAATACTAAAAGTGCACTTTTTAATCTTAAGTAACTAAATTGAAATATAACGTAAACTTAAAGTGCCAAACATATATTTTAGTCGACTTTAAATTAAGAACCCTAATATTTCATATTTTAACTATATCAATTAAAAATAACACTTGTCCTTCAAATATTTTTAAATACTTTAAATAAAATATTGAAAACGCTTAAGAATATAAAATACTTAAAAAACATTTAAAATATTTATTTAATCATTTGTTTTTAAATAAAAAACCTAAAAAATAAAATACTTTAAAAAGGATAGAAATTATTTATTTGATCATATATTTTTTTCAAATATAATTAAAATTACATGTCAAGATCCTTAGCGTTATTTTTTAAAAATAATGTGTTATATGATAAAAAAATATTAAGATATAACAAAAACCATTAACTTTAACGGAAATTTTATAAAAAGATGAAACACTAAGATCTTAATTTAAACTTTTAATATTAGCAAGGTGATAACCAACTGATCTAAAATTTAAGTGGATTGTATGTATTTTAGTCCAAAATATATTAAAAGAGTTATGTTTTGTAGAGCATTTGTTTTTTT
>JANTPZ010145213.1:0-18828 GCA_025593235.1 Vachellia pachyceras | reverse complement strand
AATACATTTCTAAAAAAATATAATTAACAATGTTTATAATACAAAAACATAATACATAATTAACAATTTTCAAAGTAAGTATGCATTTAAGATGAAATAATAAGGTTTAAAATAATATTTGAAACCATTGAAACATCATTATCTTCCTATTAAAGCTATAAAAATATTTTTTAAAAAAATTAAAAAAAATAAAAAAGACGGGCTGGCCCGCCAACCCGCGGGCCTCGTTTTGAAAACGGGCTGCCATTTGGCAGCCCGAACCCGCCCCAGCCCACGGGTTGGGCTCAACCCGCGGGCTGGACCCATTTTCCCGGCTCTACCTGTAAATCATCTCGAAATCCTTTTAAACTCCTTTATATCTCAATAGACTCAGGGCTTGTTTGGGAATCAGGTTTGAAACCTAGATTTCACAGATTCCGAGGTAGGCAAAAAAGTGGGTAGGAAAGAGGAAAGTAAGAAAGAGAAAGAAAAAAAGTAGGAAAGAGAAAAAAGGAAAAAGTAGGAAAGAGAAAACCTAGGTTTTAAACTGAGATTTTGTAACCTAGGTTTTAAAAATTAAATGCCAAACAAACCCTCACTTGATCAACTACGCTGTTGACATCATCATCCACAGTAGGAGCAATAATGGGCCTTTGCAAGTGGTAGTAACTGGGGGGAGGCCTGAGTAAAGAGCGAAAGGGATTGATGTCTACGTACATGTTTGCTCATTCACACTCGGTTTTATTGTCAAACAAGGAACAACGACACCCATCAAACGGTTATTTTTATCTCAGATGAATGAAAGATGTGTACAGCCATTTACATGTGTATGTGTGTGTGTGATTTACATTCTATTATTATACGTACTGTCATTTCCTCCTATCACTTGTTAATATTTTTAAATTTTCTTCCCTTTGCTTAAATTCAATGTTACGGGTGTTTTCACAATTTAAATTTTAAATGGCAGGGGGAGACGGTTTTTTTTTTGAAAAATAAAGACAATACGCTTGACCTGAGATCAGTAAAATCTGTACAGTGATTCCGGTTCAAACCTGATACATTTGTGTGTAAAAGTGTGTGTGTGTATCGACGATAAGGGAATCTGAAATCAGTGTTTTGGCATTCAATTAGTGTTTGTTTGGAACTTCATTCCTCCAACGGTACACGTAAGCCGAGACAAAACTATCTCAAAATCAGTAAAAACTAAAAACCATTTTGAAATCTATAAATATCATCTTGAAATCCATAAATACCATCTTGAAATTCGTAAAACCATCGAGAAATCCATAAACTCATTTCTCTCAACGGAGTCTCCAAACAAACACTTGGCATGGGGAGTAATTCTAAGTATACACCACAACACTAGGGGCATCCTCTATGGATGCATTCTTTCAGTCTCTCTCTGTTTTTTTTTTTTGCCAAACTTTCGGTCTCATTCTGCCTTGATTCCTTAAAAAAATTATTCTTGAAATAAAATAGAAAACAACTATACAATACATACATGTGTTCATTTCCACCCCTCTGAGTATGCGTTCCTTTTCCCTTTCTGCCAAACAATAGAAAACGACGGAGGGCAGAAATTGATTCCTGCTGTTTGGTAGGTGGTCGATTTTTTTCCCCCTTTTGAGCTCTTGTGTTCCTTTCTCACTGGGGGATTCCATTCCACTCCATTCAAAGAAAATCCAGAGCCAAAAACCAAACATGTTGAGGCCTCCATTAATAAATCCGAATACTCTGTTGAGATAATTAGTGTGTTTGGATAGCCTGTTGGGAGAACGGACACAGATTCCGAGGTAAATATGTTAGAGGAGTTCTGTTTCGGTAAGCACAGAAATGACTTTTATATACCCAAAAGGGCTATCCAAACAGAGCCAATATAGGCTTCGTTTGGAAATCCGTTGGGAAAACGGACACAGATTTCGAGGTACTTTATGTGAGAGGAATTTTGTCTCGGCTTACGTGAGAATGGATTTTGGGAGCCAAAACGGCATTCCCAACGGAAAATCAAACGCAGCCATAATAAGTCAAAGAGAGTGTTCGTACCACTGATATTTTATTTTGTCTTTTTGGGTGCAAAGGTCACTCTCTTTGTTTGTCAAAGCACGGCATACCCTCCAATAGTGTAACTGTATTTAATAAAATGATATATATGCATGAACTTAGCACATAGAAAAATGGTAACCTTTGCACCAATAAAAAAAACCACTGACTTAGAAACTCTCTTAAACACATCATATTGGCATAGGAAAGAGTATGCTACGTTAATTAAACAAAATAAAATGAAACATCATGTACGTGACATTAAACAAAATTTTTTTAACCCAGGTTGTTGTGAGTTCAAGCTCTCCATGGAAAGAACAGTGGGCTACAATTCAAACAAAAAAAATAAAAAATAATAATTTCTTAAAATCTTAAATCAGCGTGGTTTTGGTTTCAGAATTAATAACTAAAAATAGTATTGAAGAATGAAAAAAATAAGAAAATCTCACCAAAATAAATGATCACATTTCTAAAACTGAGATTGTTGGTGTGAGCAGAGAGCCTATTTTGAAGCCACAAGGTGCATCGATTTGGTGGAACTGTTCTAGAGTTTGTTTGGAAGTTATTTTAAAAATAAATTTTATAGATTTTGAGATAAAATCTAGGTTTTGGAGAATAGATTTTGAAAAATAACTTTTACAGATTCCGAGGTAAAACCTAGGTTTTGAAAAGTGATTTATGTTTGAGAAGTTATTGGTTTTCTATGGATTTCGAGGTAAAAAAGTAGGTAGGAAAGAGGAAAGAGAAAGAGTGAAAAGTATGAAAGAGGAAATAGAAGAAAGAGAAAATAGGAAAGAGGAAAGAAAGAAAAAAATAGAAAAGAGAAAAGAGAAAGAAGGAAACAGGTAAAAAAGAGGAAAGAGAAGGAAGGAAAAAAGTATGAGAGCGGAAAAAGTAGAAGGAGAAAACCTATGTTTTAAAACCGAGATTTTGTAACCAAAATAACTTTTCTGAAAATTTTTTGTACTCGGACAAAACTTAAGTTTTATAACCAAATTTAGGTTGTGAATAACTTCCAAACAAACCCTTAATATGTATAGTGATGACTGCAACATTAAATTCCTTCTATTTTAATTTAATTTTATATTAATTATTTCTTCACTTCTAGCCCAGTCCTTTACTCCACCCAACTAATCATTCTGTATGTAACCGAGTTTATTTTGTAGCAGGATTTAAGCAAGGGTAGTTCTGTAAAAGTGGATTTTTTTTTAAGATGGTGGAAAGTGAGTAACTACATTAACCCAAAAATCATCGGGTCGCTATGTCGCGGGCCCAAATACTATATATACCCATGCTCCCACCCAATAACCCTAATACCATTTATATGGTACATTCGGTCTTAGGGTTTTTGTTTGCGCACAGAGAGCAGAGGGAGGAGGCCAGTAAGAAACAGCTCCAGCGCCGAAAATGAAAACCATCCTCTCCAGTGAAACCATGGACATCCCCGACGGGGTGTCCATCAAAGTCAAGGCTAAGATCATCGAGGTAGAGGGACCTCGTGGCAAGCTTGTCCGTGATTTTAAGCACTTGAATCTCGATTTTCAGCTTATCACCGACGAGGAAGGCCAGATAAAGCTTAAGGTCGATGCCTGGTTTGGATCCAGGAAAACCTCTGCTGCCATTCGCACGGCCCTCAGTCACGTAGAAAATCTCATTACCGGCGTCACAAAGGGTTACCGCTATAAGATGAGGTTTGTCTACGCGCATTTTCCTATCAACGCCAGTATTACCAATAGCAACAAGTCCATTGAGATCCGAAACTTCCTTGGCGAGAAAAAGGTACTCTTCACTTGCCCTCTTTTTGCACCGTTGGCAGTCGGATGAATGTCATAAAAGCTTAATTAGACGACGAATTAAGTATGTAATCATAAATGTTATAGTTTAGAAAAGTATCCGTCAGAGAATGGGATTTTGGCCTATACAATATACAATGGTCAACTGGATCAATCAATTAGTTTCTTCGTGTCTGCATTTTCGAAGCTTATTACTTGCACATTTCAAATCCATTCTTGGTCTAAGATTATTCCTCATTGCCGTTGTTCTTCACTCTGCATTGGATCGTTGGGTTTTTACACACGCTCTTAGCCCATTTATTTGATTTAACTCATTAGTCATCTCAACAAGGGTCCTTTTTCGTCCTTCGTTGATCATCATCATTATTTTCCTTCTGTTGTGTGTAGAATCGTGGTGTAGCTTCTGTTTGTTTGTTATTGGATAGCCTTATTGGATTTGATGTTTATTCGGTTACTCCTCGTAGGTGAGGAAAGTTGACATGCTTGAGGGAGTTTCCATTCTACGATCTGAGAAGGTCAAGGATGAGTTGGTGTTGGATGGAAATGATATTGAGTTGGTTTCCCGTTCTGCCGCCCTCATCAATCAGGTCTATTTCTTTCTCAGAATTTATTGTCTCTGAATACTACATTTGATTTTGTACTGGTTGATTCTAACTATTATCTGTTGTTTGAAACAGAGATGCCATGTGAAGAATAAAGATATTCGGAAGTTTCTTGATGGCATTTACGTTAGCGAGAAGGGAACGATCCTTGAAGAGTAGATGGTCTCTTCTGCTTTGAGTGTTTGTTTTTTAAGTCTTTGGAGACAATTGCTGAATTTCGATCAAAGGTTTTGTGTTCGGAGGATCTTGTTTCAGTTTTGTTGTTAACTTCGCAACGGTTAAGTTTCAACAATTTTTGCCCCATATTGATTGTTTAGTCTTGGCGGTGTTTGGTCACAGCTGCAGGCTGCTTCCTCGGTCTCTTGGACTGGAACAAAGCGTTTGCGTGCATTAAAATTCTTCCTCTCTATCGCATGATGCGTTTATTATGGTTCACATTTCATATTCTTTTAAAAAAATGTGGTTCAACCAATATGTTTTGATCTGCATGATTCAGACCTTGAAGTGAAGTCAAAACGATTAGTTTCTTTCGAAAAGAGCAGTAGCTTCCTTGTAAACCTTTGTGGAATACGAGATGCTACAAATGATTCTCCATTGAAGTTAAAATTCACTTCCAGATTCTGATTTCTGAACCTTCCGTTCAGACCATGCATTTCCGGAAGCACACATCAACACGAATCAGTTTTGAAGTGACGATTCTGTTCTGGAGTTTGGTGCAAGCTGGTGTGCTTTTCACCCGGTTATTTTTCAAGGTCAGTTTAAAATGGATGTTGTAAACAGCGTTTATTAATCTTCTTAGAAAGTAAAGGGAGATATAGTTAAATAACAAGAGGATCCAGGTAGCTCCGAGGCCCAACAAAGTCCCGTGTATGAACAAGGCAGGGAACACAACAGTGTCAATTATCAAGAATGCCTTGTTTGGTACATGGAAGTGTTTTTATTAAAAGTGAAAGTGGGTTTTAAAATATGTTTGGTAGGATGGAAGAGATGAGATATAATTTTTAATTGAAATACATATTTATAATGTGAAAATACTATAATACCCTAAAAAACTTTCACCTCCATAGACATTACCACCATCAATCGCTCTGCTATTCATGTCTGCATGCAGCCACCAGAAACATCGACCACCATCAGAGAAGCAAACAAAAAACGAAAAGAAGAGCCATTGGCAGAAACGAAAAGATAGAAGGAGGAGTGGACAAACAGTGAGAGAGGGGGAGGAGGTGACGTCACAGGCGCTCCATGGGAAGTGGAGGAGGCGATCTTTGTCGTAGATCTGACAGTGATAGAGGAGTAGAAATCAGGGAAAGCAATCGCAAGAATTCATCGTTCTCCGTCACTGTCCTCCACCGAATTCATCATTTGCTATTAGTGACTGGTGGAGAAGATGAGTATGGAAGGTGATGGTGGAGCGTTGTGGGCGGAGATGACAAGGAGGAAAGAATTGGGGTTGGAACTTGGTTCCATGAGGAGGTTGTAATCGAGTTCCATCGATTTTCATGGAACTGTGTTCCATGGAAAATTTGACTCCTATGCATCAAACACATATGTTGATTCTAATTTTAGTTCCAGTTCCAATTACATGCTACCAAATAGGGTAGAAGTGTATTTAGTTAATCCGTTGTTATGTCAAACACCCTGGGGGTGGTGTATGGAGGATTTGAAGGAGAGGGAAAGGGATAGAGTTGAGCATTCAGTGCTCGTCCCTAGCTAGCGTTATCGCTTTTTTATAATTTTTGCAGCATTTTGTCTTCCGAATCCCTACTAGGACGCAGCCTCAAAGAACAAATCTTTTGCATCTGGGGTGAAATCAAAGAAAATCAAGACCCATCGTATCCCTAATTAATTCCTATCCTCAAAAGAAGCTTCATTTATCAATTGAACAAATCACGCACTATTGCTAATATATTGAAGGCTTGTTTGGATAGCCCGTTGGGCATCCAAAAGTCATTCATGCGCTTACCGAGATAAAATTCCTCTCACATATTTAACTCGGAATCTGTGTCCGTTCTCCCAACGGACTTACCAAACAAGCCAGTCAGGACCCTGGCTCAGGGGTGCAAACTATTTTTTAATAGTAGGTTTAACATAAGTGTAATTTATTCTTAATATATTTTGAGAAGAATTTAAGAAAAAATTTAGTGGGTTCAAAATTAACAAATGAGTGGGTGTAAAATAAATAACATAGTATTAATATATACCTAATTTTTCGACCGCACCCCCTCACTATAACGTGGGTCGGCCCATGTGTACCATTTATTTCAACTGTTAAATCTCCTATTGTTATGTTATATCAACTTTAATACATTGCGTCAACATTTGAGTAAATATTCAATTATCCACTATGTTGTCGTCAATCAATCAATATATTAGCTCATTAATCATAACATACAAGGTTTTTTCAGAGTAATGCTGAGAAAATTTTTTCAGAGTAATTTATTGTCCATGAAATAAGTTCACAAAAGAAATTATGTATCGACTAAACTTAAGTAAATTTTATTGGGTAAAGTAGCATTTTTGCCACAGAGTAATTTATCCGGAAGTTTTCGAGGGATCAGATTCGCCACGGAAGTTTGTAAAATGAATAAATTTTCACCTGGGCCAACGGAAGCGTGACAGCCGTTTGCCAAGTCGGATACACTGCCACGTCATCCTATACGCTGTTTAACTCCCTAAACCTCTCTTCCTTTTGATTTGCATGTTAGCTTGCCAAGCAGGAGGTTCATCCGAATGATGAGTGTGTATAATTCGGATGCCAAACCAAGCCTTTTGAAATCGAACACAGGGAACGCGGTTCAGGAATTGATGTTGCCAAACCGTTTTTTCAGTTACGGTTCAGAAAGTCACGCACTGATCTCATTCCGATGAAGCTATTCTTCATTCGAATGCGTGACAGACCCATTTCTGTCGAATTGAAGTTAGAGAGAGTCAATCGAATGAGTTGTTCACATGAATCGAATATGCATTTCCAAACCGTTATTCACAGGTACGGTTTAGAAAGATACGGCACTTCATCCAATTCGAATTAGTTTTATTCTTCATTCAAATGAACTGACGGATTCGATTAAGTTATTCTCCTCATTCGATTAGGTATTTCTAAACCGCCGTATTCCTACACGGCTTAGAAAGTCACACACTGATCTCATTCCGATGAGAACTATTCTTCATTCGAATGCGTGACAGACCCCTTTCTGACGAATTGAAGTTAGAGAGACTCAATCGAATGAGTTGTTCACATGAATTAAATATGCATTTCCAAACCGTTGTTCACTGGTACGGTTTAGAAAGATACGACGCTTCGTCCAATTCGAATTACTTTATTCTTCATTCGAATGAACTGACGGATTCGATTAAGTTATTTCTCCTCATTCGATTAGGTATTTCTAAACCGCCATATTCCTGCACGGCTTAGAAAGTCACGCACTGATCTCATTCCGATGAGAACTATTCCTCATTCGAATGCGTGACAGACCCCTTTCTGACGAATTGAAGTTAGAGAGACTCAATCGAAAGAGTTGTTCACATGAATCGAATATGCATTTCCAAACCGTTGTTCACTGGTACGGTTTAGAAAGATACGACGCTTCGTCCAATTCGAATTAGTTTTATTCTTCATTCGAATGAACTGACGGATTCGATTAAGTTATTTCTCCTCATTCGATTAGGTATTTCTAAACCGCCGTATTCCTGCACGGCTTAGAAGGTGAGGACGATGCATCCATTCGAATGAATGTAAGAACCGAATGTAGAGTGACTCCCTCGAATAAGGCATTGAGCTGATTCGAATATGGAGCTCCAAACCGTTGTTCTCTGGCAGGGTGTAAAAGGTAATTACGCCCTATTTATTCGAATGATATTTATTCTTCAATCGAATGAAGTTACCCATTCGAATAAGTTGTTCTACTGATTCGATTATGGATTTCTAAACCGCCGTATTCTACGGTTTAGAAAGTGAGGATGATTCATTAATTCGAATGATTTGTATCCCTCATTCGAATGAGTGGATTGAGCGAATTCGAATGTGGACTTCCAAACCGTTGTTCACAGAATCGATTTAGAAAGTGTGGACGCGGTATCCAATACGATTTATCCTTCAATCGAATGAAGTGACCTAGTCGAATAAATTCTTCTACTTATTCGATTAAGGATTTCTAAATCGTCGTGTTCTTTTACGGTGTAGAAAGTGTGGACGATGCTCCATTCGGATTAACTGTACCCCTCATTCGAATTAACTGATTCGTGTAAGTTTTCCCAATCCTTTTTTTTCACTTACGGTTTAGAAAGTGTTGATGCTTAATGTTTACCATATTCCACTGACCCCTCGAGGGATCAACAATTTAGTTAGAGCAATAATTATATTGAAAAACATCGAAACTGAGAAATTGATCAACACTCCAGGAGTTAGAGCAAAAATTACAGATGAAATACATCGAAACTGGAAAAGCAGAAACTAGTAAAAACTCTGCCAATGGTATGGTAAACAACCCAGATGGTGACTCCATTGAAAGTGATAAATGAAGGTATTTGGAATTCATCAGATGAAGCAAACCATAAGGTTGCGACAAACAAAGAATCTTGAACATTCTTGGTTTGTCGCAACCTCATGGTTTGCTTCATTTGATGAATTCCAAATACCTTCATTCCGTGCAGCATGAAGTGAAGTGGATTCATTTCCATTTGTCACATTCATTTATCTTTCCGTTGAATATGACAAACTTCAATCTCTGCATTTCCTTTGGTCTGAGGCGACATTGCAATGCATTGAGGTTGCTGGTTGGGACAACTTTCAGGCAATTCATCATCTTCGAGTTGAAGCATTTTCTCCCCCTGCCTCTGCATCTTTGTTGATGTGCCTTCCTTGAGGCAATAAGTGCATTCAAGGGTGGATCATTTTCTCCCATGGCTCTGTTGCTTCAATGTTTCTCAGCAATACTAGTAGTGGACTGAGTAGAGCTGCCTTTTGAGTTTCGCCTTGTCATTGCTAGATGCTCAGGGAGGTTATATATAGTAGTTCGTCGTCCGCATGTTTCTCAACTTCATCTGCGTTGTTAAGGCATTGGTAGTTGAAGGGTTGTTGTTCGAATCTATGGAAATTTATTGTAACACAGATTTCCAAGAGAAGAAGGAATCGAGGGGACATATGGCCCAACTGCATTCAAGGCATTTAGACCGTTCATTTCTTAACTCGCCGTTTCACATTGTACACCTATGGAGATGAATCGAGAAGACATAGGAATCGAGGAGAAAGAATCTCTCTTATTCGAATGACACCATGTACGCATTCGGATGAATAAGGTTACCCATTCTACACCGTGTTTGTTGCTGAGGGAGGACCTGAGGTTTAGAAAGGATCATTTTCTACACTGAATGTGTGACAAACGGTTTAGAACGTGCGAGCACTGAAAATTCTTTTATAGTCGAATGCCACCATGCACTCATCCGGATGTATAAGGTTTCCATTCCACACCGTGGCTGATGCTAAGGTGTAAAAAGTGTCTTCTAAACGGTTTAGACCGTGCGAGCACTGAAAATTCTTTTATATTCGAATGCCACAATGTACTTATCCGGATGAATAAGGTTAACCATTCTACACCATGGATGATGCTAAGGTTTAGAAAGTGTCACCTTTTACACCGTCTTCACTGAGTGACTCTAATGAAACGTCTGAATGGATAAAACGTCGTTACTGAGTGACTCTAACTTCAGTTAGGCTCTAACTCCTGGAGTGTTCAAGAATTGATTATTTCTCATTTCTCACTTTCAATCCTATTATGTCGTTTTAAACCATTTTTTGTATGTACGGTATAGAAAGTTTAATAAGACGATATACATTCAAATATCTCATTTTCTAATTATGGATATTATTCGAATTGAGGGTATTTTTCACTCTGTTAACGAACAAATCATTGTAATGGCCAAATGTCCAAATTTATGCTTCACCCTGTGGCGTCAATGGAAATGATGAAAAACGGTAAGTGAATGATTGTCTATGAGTGAAAATAACAATATACCGTTCTTCCAGATTAAATGAAACTGAAGATTAAAATGATAACATTACAATAAAACTGGGAAAATAACAAGAACAATCCAGATTAGGAATTCATAACAATATTCTTCCTTGTTTCTGCAGCATTTAAACCTACAAAATTGAACCATCCAGGAATGAGTGCAATATCATTAACAATCCAAATTAACAATCCAGGAATGAGGGAATCAGCTCAATGCCTTATTCGAGGGAGTCACTCTACCTTCGGTTCTTACATTCATTCGAATGGATGCATCGTCCTCACCTTCTAAGCCGTGCAGGAATACGGCGGTTAAGAAATACCTAATCCAATGAGGAGAAATAACTTAATCGAATCCGTCAGTTCATTCGAATGAAGAATAAAACTAATTCGAATTGGACGAAGCGTCGTATCTTTCTAAACCGTACCAGTGAACAACGGTTTGAAATGCATATTCGATTTATGTGAACAACTCATTCGATTGAGTCTCTCTAACTTCAATTCTTCAGAAAGGGGTCTGTCAAGCATTCAAATGAGGAATATTTCTCATCGGAATGAGATTAGTGCGTGACTTTCTGAACCGTAACTGAAAAAAACAGTTTGGCAACATCAATTCCTGAACCGCTATGTTCGGTTTTAAAAGACTTGGTTTGACATCCGAATTATACACACTCATCATTCGAATGAACATCCTGCTTGGCAAGCTAACATGCAAATCAAAAGGAAGAGAGGTTTAGGGAGTTAAACAGCGTGGAGGATGACGTGGCAGTGTATTCGACTTGGCAAACGGCCGTCACGGTTCCGTTGGCCCAGGTGAAAATTTATTCGTTTTACAAACTTCCATGGTGAATCTGGTCCCTCGAAAACTTCCGGATACACAGTGCTCCAACGCGTGAACTTCTGTGGTAAAAATGCTACTTTACCCTAAATATTTTATGGACAAAACTTATGTCTAGTACTTGATATTCAGTAAGTTTGAGTCGGTCAATCAAATGTTGCCACATAATTATATCATACAAATCATCACTTAACCCCTTCTAAACCACAGTTAAAATTGCTTCTCTTGTCAATGTTGCAACCCAAGATTTTATGTTTGCTTCAAATTTCATTTTAGTCATTTAATTTGAAAAAGTACACTTTTAGTCCCTCAAACTTAACGCCGTTAATTTCTCTTAACGAAAATTACTGACTCATCGAATTTAATTGATGACTGTGTAATAAAACGTTTACAAAGCATACTCAAATTTTAATTTTAATTTAATAATATAATAAATTTGATATTTTAAGTTGTGTAAAATAAAAAAAGATTTGAAACAACAGCGTTAGGTTTGATAAGTCAGCAATTTTCGTTAAGAGAGACTAACATCGTTAAGTTTGAGGGACTAAAAGCGCACTTTTTAAACTTAAAGCATCAAAGTGAAACCTAACGTAAATATAAAGGACTACCAATATACTTTGTTCATATAAAAATTACGTTCATAAACTAAATAAATAATTATTTTTCGTAAGAAATTTTTTTTATCCCTGCGGCTTCGAGAGTTCGGGCTTTCCAGGCAACCAAAAAAAGGAAAAAAAATTGCGGCAAAATAGTGAAGATGGGGCGGGAGAGGTTTTAATAGGGCTTTGCAGATCTTCGAACTTCCTACCGTGAAGCTTGAAGATCAGCAAACGGAGACGTTGCTGAGAAATCCAGAGCAGGCAAAATGAAGAGCATCTGGAAACCCAATTCCATGAACAACGCCTTGCGTTTGCTAAGTCAATTGAGTCACTCGCCGGCAGCCTTCGACTCCAGCTCTTGCCGTGCGATAGCATCTACTTCGTGTCCTTTACTTCCCAAGCAGTCAGCCCTTCTCTTCTCCAATCAACCTCTCTTCGGCGCTTCTTCTCCTCGATTGCCCTCTCATTTCTCCTCCGTCCGCTGTTTTCGTAACAGTCGCGATTCTACCGCCAGGTATTTCCATTTTTTAAATAATAAACATAAAAATACGATCACGGATACTGTTGATATACATTTTCCAGTTCATCTTATTTGGTGGTTGTGTTTGGAATTATGTAATTGGGATATTTGATCCCAGAAGTTATGAGATTACTCCTCCTGTGAATTGGGGAATACGGATTGTGCCTGAGAAGAAGGCGTTCGTCATTGAGAGATTTGGCAAGTACGTGAAGACTCTTCCGTCCGGAATCCATTTTTTGATTCCCTTCGTCGATCGGATTGCTTACGTGCATTCCCTCAAGGAAGAGGCCATTAATATTCCTGACCAATCTGCTATCACCAAGGATAATGTCAACATCTTAATTGATGGGGTGCTGTATGTGAAGGTTCGCGCTGCCGTTTCTTTCACCGGCTTCTTGTCTCGCTCTTTCTCCCCCCCCCCTCCAGTTTTAGAGTTTGACGAGTTGCTTGCTTGTTCACTTGTTATATATTTCTTTGAACAGATTGTGGATCCTAAGCTGGCTTCTTATGGTGTTGAGAATCCCATTTATGCAGTCATTCAGCTTGCGCAGACGACAATGCGAAGTGAGCTTGGTAAGATTACTCTTGACAAGACCTTTGAGGAACGGGACACACTTAATGAAAAGATTGTGGTGAGTTTAGTTCATGAATTAGTTCCTATATGCTACTTCACTTACTTTAAGTCATTTTAGCACCAATTTTTTGTTATCGAAACACCATAGCTACATAAACTACAAGGTCAACTTAATATCTAGTTGCAGGTAGTCTTGGACTCCTGGACCAGTAGGACCTGCGGTAATTCTGCACAGGACGTGTCCCCTGATTAAGATACTCGGTAGAAACTGTAAAGTGTTTGGTGTATAACCTAGTTGTAGTCCTTCTTGACTCAGATACAATTGTGCGGTAGCAACACTGCTACAACTATTTATTGAACGGCTAGATTAAATTATCATTTTTCCATGTTCAACGGTGCAACTCAAAAAGTGCAAAAATTCTTATAAGTATTAGAATGTTCTATTAAATTGTGAACAAAATCTTGAATTAGAGGCATTTGGTGAGATTCACGGTCAATTCATACTATTTTGTAATTCAAGCAAATGCAAAAAAGCAACAAAAAAAAAAACTTAAAAGCTATGGATTGAGCCTAGAAGTTGTGGTAAATGTCTGGGTTTTGTTTGTATGTGATGGTAATCTATCTCTAAACTTGTAAAGGTATATGAAAGTATGAATGATGAGAGAATGTTTCACTGCATAGGTAGAAGGATCAAAGGAGTTCAGTTGAATGTAAGAGGACTATGATCCCCTTCACCATCGTTTGAGTGGAGGCACATAAGTGTAAAGCATTGATATGTGTAGACATATTTTGAAAAGAAGGATCAGATATTAGTTTTAATTCTTTGCTGAGGCATGTGAATAAAATCGTTCGTTTACTTCAATTGTATTGTATGGGTCCTAATACTCATGTACCCCCCACTTTCTTAACCTGAGGTCTCATGAATGCATCCTCATTTGTTTTTATTTCCATGCTTTATTCACTGGAATTTGGGTATGTGCTAAAATATGGTATCTATACCTGCTTCATAATTTTTTTGTTATTTGTGAATAAAAGATAGGAACTTGTAATATCAGGAATTCAAATTATGTATAGACTTATTTTATCATCTACAGACAAACAACAATTGATTGTGTGACGACATTATTACAGGAGGCCATTAATGTCGCTGCAAAAAGTTGGGGCCTGGAGTGTCTTCGATATGAAATAAGTAATTTTGGATAAGCTATGAAACAATTTCCTCAATATCTCCTTGTAAATTTTTGTGAATTTCTCTTTGCTGTTTTTCAGGGGATATATCTCCTCCTCGTGGTGTTAGAGTAGCCATGGAAATGCAAGCTGAAGCAGAACGTAAAAAGAGAGCTCAAATTCTTGAGTCAGAAGGTAAATCAATTTGCTACTTCAATCCCTCAAGAGTTTAAGGATGATATCTTACATCAATATTGATCCTGAAACTAATTTTCATATCTATTTTATTGAACTTTGTGGCTCATGCATGTAATCTGACACTTGTGCCCTTAATTGCTAATTTGCTATCACCTATACAGGAGAAAGACAGTCCAACATAAATATAGCTGATGGTAAGAAGAGTGCAGTGATTTTAGAATCAGAAGCTGCAAAGATGGACCAAATTAACAGAGCCCTAGGTTAGTTACTTTTTGACGTATTAATTCAAGAGAAAACAATATCGATTATATGATTTTTAATACAGTTTGATGCCAGCTAAACATGAATGTGCTAACACGTTTTACTTTACATTTCTAGTATTCTGTATAAAAAAAATCATGGATGGACTTTCATTTTTAGTAAAGTTTTCAATTTGATGGGGACGATGTTAAACTATGGATTGGCAATTTGGCATGCTATCTTCAATTGCCTTGATCTATCAGTTGTTTTCTGAAGTAAACAACAACTGATGAGTTTCATATACTATAGTGCCATTTCCCGTTGATATTTTAGAACTTTCATGAGTAACAACATTCTTCCCAGGTGAGGCTGAAGCCATCCTTGCTAAAGCAAGAGCAACAGCTGAAGGTCTTGCCCTTGTGTCCCAGGCCTTAAAAGAAAATGGAGGACTAGAGGTGAGGCTCTTTAGTCTGCTAATATTGCACATATCACACCTTGTGCTGCCCTTGGCCAGCGTCTCTTTGTCAATTTGTTGTTCTCTGGTTTCTATTTTTTATTGGTCAGCAATGCTTGGTGTGCATTATGTTAATTATCTTGCTAGATGTGTGAATGTGATATAATTTTGAAACTCGTGTTTGTAAGCCCCCCGTGTCACAATCACGGTAACATTGCAAGAGGTTCTGGGTCCTCCCTTTGTATGTTTTTTTTTTCTTGGATGGAACCATTCAAATACGAGAACATCTAGATGGTAAGGAAGTGCTTGTCAAGCTTGGGTTAGTGCCATCCTTGAACAAATAGATTCTTCATAGTGATGTTATTTGGTTAACACACTCTGGCAAGGCTAATAGCATAACCTTGGAAGGAATTAATAGGGTCATTTGGTTTGCAGGCAGCAAGTTTGAGGATCGCAGAGCAATATATTCATGCCTTTAGTAACATAGCCAAGGAGGTAGCCTACAAGCTGGTTTACATGCAAGTTCAAGCATTGCACGTATTGCTAACTTTAATGTTTGTTTGATGCCTTTTATTTTTTCCTCAGGGTACAACAATGCTGCTTCCTAGCTCTGCATCAAATCCTGCCAACATGATGGCTCAAGCTCTTACTATGTACAAAAGTTTGGTTGCTAATGTATCTAATGATAAGCTTGAGGGGACCATCTCCTCTACAATAGCAGGACAGATAGAAGGGGGTGATGCCTCTAACAAGGACAAAGATGGTAACCCAACAGTGGGTACTGGAAGGGATGATGCTCCCGCTTATCATGACAAACCAGGATTTTCTCTCCAGAGCCCCAAAAATGGGGAATAATCTTTGATTTTTAATATTTTCCGGTTCTTCGATCTTCGGTACATTATCAGGAAAATTTTGACTTTGAAGAGGGGGAAGTCTGATATTTTCGTTGGACTTGATTTTAATTTTACTGCTATTTGTTGCCGTAGCATTGATCATTCAATCACTGGGATAGAAGTTCTGGAAAGAAAACAAAAAAGATAAATTATTCTGCCTATATGCATGGGCTATTGGTAATTCTCATGTATTTTCCTTAATTTTTTTCTTTCTTACCTTCTAAAGTTATTTGGGAGATTGGAAATGGACTTCGGATTTTCGTGAGAACTTATTATATTATTTGTTTGTAATGGTAATTCTGAGAAGTTGCATACAGCTTGTTAAAATTTTAATATTATATATTAATGTCGAATGATATAAAACGCAATTCGTGTGTCGTATTTAATTTAACAAGAAGTTCAAAAAAAGCAACGCGCCATATAAATGTTCAGATTAAATTGAAAGTTGAACCTTTTAAACTCACTTTAATTTGTTATTATTTTAAATATTTTCATTTCAACATATGAATTAATTGTTGGAACTCGGAATGCACGAAATCTGCAGCCGCATAATAAAGCTTCTCAGCAGATTCCCTTGGGCTAGCCATGAAGTAAGAGTTAAAGAGAGACGTCTAACATAACGGTGAAGAAATGTTTTTAATTAATTATATGAAGATTATTTTATTTTATGAAAAATATTGTTGAAAATACGGAGTTCAAACACTAATCCAAACCGCATCTTCAGCATATTAGCAAGTAACCGTCTTTAAAATTTTAATATTGGCGCGAAATTTTGCACGCTTGCGAGGCCAGCCACAAGATAGAGGATATGTACATACAATGGTCACCAATATATAACTCAGAATCATATAATTTAATCCCCCATGATGATTATTGATTCATCCTGCTGCTGCTGCTGCGGAGGAATTCAGATTCAAAAGAGACCAAAGAATACAGAGATGCCGATCACAATGTGCCACACTATATGCACCAACAACAACGCCTGAAGCGGTAGAGGAGTAGAGCCCCCACTTCCCACTTCACAGAACCCCATTTTCGCCACCTTCGTTCCCGCGCACTCCGCCTCGGCACAACCACACCAGTACGTCACGCCGTCCACGCCGCACACCGGACTGGTCCTCAAGCACCTCACCGGGCACCACGACGGTGTCGTTTTTGCCCCGCACACGCTCTCCCTCTCGCCTCCAATTACCCAGGGCAGCCGCAGCATGTGTGCGGGTTCTTGTTCCGCCAGAACCATGGGAAACAGGCTGAGGGTCAAGATGACGCCGATGGCGAGGGTGCTTAATGATGGAAAGGTCAGAATGTGTGTGTTTTGGGAGCTGGCGGGCATGACTAATTACTGGGTGATGGTGTAGCGAGTTTAATTTGCTTTCGATGGAGACACAATTTATAAAGCCTTTTTTGAATTAAAAACAAAATGGTGGTCATATATCTGTAACATTGAATCGGAATATTCATCCATATAGAGTTGAGTGGCCGAGGATTTGCCGGTGATACCGATGGTGGGCAAATCAATGTCATAATTTGCGCTGTTGTTTTCAGGCTACATTACAAGCAAGCCAAGAAGAGACGTGTGAAGCGGCCGAGTTAGGAGACAAGAATTGAAGACTGATTGAGCAAATTGGAGGGTTAATCTGCATCAGAAGGCGAAAGAAAAAGGAAAGAATCCAACCTTTTCCCCAGAAAACAAATGATAAGTTTCTAGTTTCAAGGGTGCTTTTCATGGAAAGTTTGCTGGCCGCGTCTGGATTAGAGTTTTATCGATTACATTCGCATGCCTGATTAGGAAATATGAGAATGATTTAGACGCCAAGACGTGTTGAGTAATTGGCGGATCCAAACAATTACGAAGGGTCGGTTGCCTCAAAAAACGAAGTAATAATTTAAAGTAGATATACTTTTTAACTCTGAGCTCATTTGAGAACGAGGTAGAAAAGTAATTTTACGTAAGTCGAGGTAAATATGTGAAAGAGATTATTTCGTTTTATAGAAAAATACTATTAAATTTACATTTAAGGAATGTAGAAGTGTTGCTAAACACCCGGATATGTAAAATTATGGATGCTTTTCAGATAACATGCTTCGTATGGTAAGCGGAGAGTTTAAAGCCTCAATTTCGAAATTTGTCACTTTATAGCTCGTTTGTATCCTTTTCTCCTATCTAGATTTTGTGGCAAAAATCAAAATTTAAGTTTTATTCAACTACTAACATTTGATCAGAATTTAGGTTTTGTAATAAAATCTAATTTTGAAATCTAATTTTTGAAAAAGTTATTTTCTTGTTATATCATATCATCTCTCATAATAAATCTTCTCTTTCTTTCTTACTTACTTTTTATCTCGAATTCCGTAAAAGTCAATAACTTCTTAAACACAATCACATTTTCAAAACATAATTTTTACCATAAATTCGTAAACACTATTCTCCTAAAATATATTCTCTATAATCTAGATTTTACCTTAAATTCCATAAAAATTATTCATCCCCTGATTTCTCGATGAGCTTTTATACAAGTTACCTTCATATAAAACATGGTCGATGGAGCCAATGAGTCCCTTTTTCTTTGGTAGACCAATTTTAATGTTCTATTTTAACCACTTACTTCCATTGAATCTTTTTATTTTTTATTTTTCATCTTTATCCATGTCAACATGTTGGCAACAAGAAGGCTGAAAAAATGGATAACAACTTGATTGGGAACTCCGTTAAAAATGACGAACAAAACAATTGTAAAAACTAAAATGTAAAAAAAGAGGGAGAAGATGGGTTAAAAATTGGGAGATTTAGCCCCAGGTCTCAAATAAGCAAAATATTTAAAGAATGGTCATATGGAGAAAAATATTTAATGAGAGGTCCCATTGACAATATGAGGTGTTGTCAACACATCACATGTTATCAATACAAGGATCTCATGTTGTC
>JANTPZ010145212.1:0-10558 GCA_025593235.1 Vachellia pachyceras | reverse complement strand
GTAAGTGAGGTGTATTACACAAGGTAAGTGTTTGGCAAACTATGGAAAAATGCTTTCGGCACAAGCAATCCATTTATTTGTAAAATCGATTCTATAAGCAAAACCATGGTTTGGGACCCCAAACCATGGTTTTGTAAAAGCTATTCGATGCAGCTTTTTAATATATTTGGTGCTTGGTGTGACGTGTTTTATGAATGTATTAAATGAGCACCCAAAATACCCTCCTCAAGTTGACTCCTCTCATCTCCTCCTTCCCTATTTTGAAACCTTAGCCACATAGCTTGCTCCTTCCACATATAAGAAATAATTTAAATTAAAATATATTATATTTTATAAGATTCCATTTTACCTAAAAATTAATTATTTGTTAAATTACATAGTTCAATCCAAATTTTCTTCTTTAAAATAATGACTAATTACAAGTGATTTCATTTCCTAAAATTTATTAATTCATTGACCAATCTTTAGTAATCATTAACAAGTCTTAAGGAGTTACTAAATAGGATTTAGAATTTTTTATTTTTATTTTCATTAAATAAATTTAATTTAAATTATTTTGTATTAAATTTATTCACATTTTTTCTTCAATAATAAATTGATCTTACATATGCATATATGGTTTTTATGTCCATTTTGGTATTTTCACACCAAAAAAGCTATTTTGACAACAACCATCAAACACTTTCATTTTTTTAAAATAAACCTTTTCACAAAATTTATTCTACTCAAAATCTATTATCCAAAATCACTTTTACGCAAATCAAAATAGAAGCTATTATACAAAAACTAATCCAAACACACAATTCAGTTTCTATGATTACATGAGATAATAGAGGGATATAAAATATAACAGGAGATTATTAAAAATATGGACATCCATATAATATTCATAACACTTCCCCTTGGATGTATTTGATTAAACGTGTACCTTATTGAAAAAAATCCAACTAAGAAAAATCCAGTGGGACAAAAACCTAGTAGAAGAAAAGGAGTACAACATTTATAGATACACTTTCTAATGTTACCTCATTAAAAGCCTTTTTAGGAAAACTCAATGGAATAAAACCCAGATAATGGAAAAAGAATAGTGTGTATCTACTCCCCCTCTTGACAACAAGACTTGATATATCTAAGTCTCTGAAGTTTCATATCATGAATAAACTTCTCAAATATTATACTAGGAAGTGAATTGGTGTACAAATATGTTAGTTTTTCACATGAATGGTTTGGATGGATATTGATTTCACCTCCTTTTTGAAAGTTAAGAGTGAAGAAGAACTTCAATGGAATAAGCTTCACTCTATCACCCTTGATATAAATATACCTCCATCGGTTAACAAGTATTCTATTTGAGATTTATCTTTATATGAGTCAAACTAAAATTCAGCTTATGCATAATTGATCAGTTCATACTTGGATATACCTCAGTGTAATAAACCCATTCCCATAGTACCTTTGAGATAATGAAGAATATGATTCACTCCATTCTAATGTATTCATGATTACAAAGAACTATATTTTACTATGGGATTAATAATAAATCATATGTCAGGGTATGTGTGACTAGCAAGATACATTAGTTCCCCAATATCACTAAGGTATGGTGCTTCCAGACAAAATAGTTCTTCATCTCCTTCTTTATTAATATCTCGATGTCTAAAAGGATCTTTATCAACTTGCAGAGTGCCCTGATTGCTTCAAGCTATATAACGACTTGTTTAACTTAATGGAATATTGTTCTCAAGAATTTACATTTGATGTTGTTAGTATCTTGAGTCCTTCAAGACTTTCATATAAATATCACTATCAAGTGTGCCATATAAATATGCAGTCACTACATCCATGAAGTGAAAGTTAAGCCCTTTATTTACTGATGGACTAATCAAATGGTGAGAAGTAATTGCATCCACTACTGGTGAATATGTTTCTTTAAAACCACTACCAAGTCTTTGTGCAAAGCCTTGGGCTACAAGGTGTGCCATTTATCTTCCAATTTCACCCATTCCTATTCTCTTTCGTACATATACCCAGTTGTATCCAATTGGTTTTACATATTTATCTCTAGTCATTTAAAGGTCAAATTTTGGCACCGTTGTCGGGGAGCTTTGTCTCATTAGTTTCTAGTTAGCATTTGTTTTCTATACACAAGTTATTTTGGTAATCTTTTCTAGTCTAGGCTCTCTTTTATCAGTTGCGATTGATCAAATTTTGCAGATTTAGGATAGGTGAATTTTTTTGTTTTATAGTCTTTGTTGTTCCTTAGAACTAGGCAACTCTGTGTTTTGCTACTTTCATTATATTAGAAGTATTGATTGGAGCTAGAATGAGACGTTAACTTAGATGGTGGTTGCATTCTGTTAAGGAATTATTTCTTTTCATATGCATTTTGTAGAAGAAACTTACTTACCCTGCAATCTGGATGCTTGATTGTGACAAGAAATTAACACTGGATGCTTGCAAGAATCTGTAACTGACATTTCTTGCTTGAAACTGAGATTTGAATGCTAAACATCACATATTCATTGGTCATTACTCTAAGGAATTTGTGAAGATTTGTCGTTGATATCTTGTTGGGTTATTACTCTAACAGAGAAGCATTGACTGATAAGTGACTCTTGCATTCAAATTTATTGCTTGATAGTGAGACTTTTCACTTTGGCACTAATTCTGAGTTACTGAAGAGCTGAATTTGTTAGTTGCTGCAACTTGAATATCTTTAGCTAGGGTCCTCTGTGACTCCTCTTCTCTTCTTCTTCATCATGGAAGCTTGAATCTGAATAGTTGTCATATACTTTTATTTGGATTCATTGATACCTTAACTGTAATCTGAGAAATATATTCTACTAGTTGTCACAAAAGATACTTGCTAGCTATTAATCATACACTTTGTTGTCACAAGGTGCTGAAAATATTTCTCTTGAGCTACTGTTTTAAATTTTTTTTTTTACTTACTTTGAGTTAGTTACAGTAGGGAAGATAAGTTTTTTATGCTAAACATCTTGACCTGATCCATGTTCACTTGAATTGCATCTTAACTACGGCCATTATGTTGTGATTTTGGGACTTGTGAACCACTCTTTGTTGTTGAAACTGGCAAATACTTGTTGTTTTCATTGTTCTAAGTATGCATGACCAAATCTAAAGGACAAGAAATTGTTCCATTGGATCAAGAAATAGATAAAACTCTTAGAGCTTTAAGAAAAGGGAAAGGGAGTGAAGACACAAATACTTCAATTCCATTCCATTGCTGCAAGTACCCTTTACACAGTCCTCACACACCACATTTAGAGCATCTTCATCTAATTCTTATCATAACAGTGACACATATATTTCTGAATTTGTGTTAGGTGATTATATTTATAATCATTTTGTAATGGAGCCTAATGAGAATATGTCTAGACCAAACAGGGAGCATAATGATGAGCATGCACCTAACATTATGGATAATGAAGCTCGGAATAGAAGTATACGGAAAATGAATTCATCAAATGTTGATTACAACCCTTATGCCTTTTATAATTTTGATGCAAAATTTGAATTAAAAGGTCATTTAATAATTGCTTTACCAAAAATTTTTAAACAAGCTAGCCATCCTAAGTGATCAAGTGGGTGCCTACAGAAAAATATGCAAGCTTAACAATTTCATAATGTGAATGCCACAAATGCCACCCCTATGTCACAAGCTCTTGTACCCCCTTCTTGTGACATATGTGCTAGCCCAATGCACATTACTATCAATTGCCCCTCTCAAGGTGATGCTTCCAAGGTGGCTGCCATGAATTTTCAAAGACAAAACCCCTTCAATCAAAGAGAACAGTATCCCAACACCTACAATAGAGGATACTCAAGTAACCAAGGGAGGGGCAGCTTCTATAGAGCTGTTGGAAACCAAAGACAGTAAACAAACCCCCTATGACTTCTTATCACAACCAATCAACTTCAAGAAAAGCACCTAGCCAAGAACCCAATGTGAATGAGCCTTTAATGAAGATGATGAGCAAGCTTTGTGATAAGATTGAGCAAATGGAGGTGAAACATGACAACCTCCAATCCTTTGTCTTTCAATTAGCCAATGCAAAGAGTGAGTATGATGCTAAGAAAGGAACACTACCCTCAAATATTGTGGTGAATCCTAAGGGCTTAAATGTCATCCACTTGAGAAGTGGCAAGTTAGGTTTTAGGAACCAAAGAAGGATGAGGAAGAGACTGTTTATGAGGAAGATGTCCAAGGGCAGCAATTTAACCATGCATCCAAGAGCCAAAAGGAGAAGAGCATCCTAAAAAAGACCCCATCCACATGTGCAAAGGACCAAATGGATGAATGGGCTGAGCAAGGGAGGTAAAGTGAGCATCAAGGAGCCTTAAGCAACAAAGGTAAAGAGGTAAAAATTTTGGACATGCCCTTCCCTAATTCTTATCTATTAAGTAGGAAAATATCCAATTCTCGACTTGAAAATGATGCGTTGAATCTATTTAGTAAGCTTGCTGTGAATGTTCCCTTGCTGGATTATCTAAAAGGATCACCTAAATACATGAGATTCTTAAAGGAACTATGTGCTAATAAGAAGAAATGCAAACCAAATGAACTTATGTAGGTAGGGTCCAATGTTTCAGCAATTTTTAAGCCACAATTACCTGTAAAATGTGTTGATCCTGGTTCATTTATAGTTCCTTGCACAATAGGTAGAATGAACATATCTAATGCATTGTTAGATCTTGGAACTACAATTAATGTGATGCCTTTTCCATGTATGTGTCCTTAGGTATTGGGTGCATGAGAGAAACTAACATGTTAATCCAACTTACTGATCGAACCACTAGGAAACCCAAGGCATTAATAGAAGATATTTTAGTGAAAGTAAGAGATTTAGTCTTCCTTGCAGATTTCTATCTGTTGGATATGGAAAATGAGTCACATGTTGATGAACCTATCATTCTAGAGAGGCCTTTTCTTAGAATAGAAAATATTGTAGTTAGTTTGACGGATGGCTATATCATTATTGAATTTGGTGATAAAGTAATTAAATTTGATGTGTACAAAGCCATGAAATACCCCTTTGAGGATTATTATTTACTTGGTGTGAGTGTTATTGATCTTTTGGTGGATGAGGCTGTGAGGAAATGTGAACCATCACCGCATAACATAAATGAACATGATGTTTTTTATGTTGATCTGCCTTTACCTACCTTACCATTTTTTTCTTTTGATTCCTCCTCTATTAATGGTGATCTAACACTTAGTTCTTCAAGCCACAGTAGTGGAAAGTTTTTTCATGTGATCTTGCATAAGCTTATGCAAAGGGGTGTTTTGAATAACCAAGTGCTGGAGTATCACTTCCAGTGGGTAAAAGACCTGTAGCAGCTATGGGACACAATGTGGGAGCTTTGGAGTTGCAAGAACTCATCCATTTAGCAGTTCAACCATCTGAATTGGAGCTTAAACCAATGCCCTCTTATTAAAAATATGTTTTCTAGCATATGGTAATAGGCTTCCTATTATTGTAGCTGCTGCCCTAACTGAAATAGAGGAGAATAAATTGATTTTAGTTTTAAAAAATAACAAAAAGCAATAGGTTGGACCATGGTTGATATACCTGGCATATCTCCTTCTGTTTGTACCCATAGGATACTCCTTGAAGATAACATTAAACTTGTGAGGCAGCCACAACGTAGGCTAAATCCCCTTATCTTAGATGTGGTTAAAAAGGAGGTCTCAAAATTATTGAGTGCATGAATTATATATCCTATTTCAGACAGTACATGGGTGAGTCTTGTGCAAGTTGTATCCAAAAATAGTGGCATCACTGTTGTAAAAAATGAAAATAATGAACTCATACCTACTAGGGTTCAAAATTCTTGGAATTTGCATTGATTACCGTAAGCTTAATGATGCCACAAGAAAAGATCACTTTCCCTTGCCTTTTATTGATTAAATGTTAGAACATCTTGCTAGAAAAACTAATTATTGCTTTCTTGATGGTTTTTCAGGTTACTTTCAGATTGCAATAGTCCTAGAAGATCAAGAGAAAACAACCTTTACATGCCCATTTGGCACTTTCGCTTATAGGAGGATGTCATTTGGCCTATGTAATGCACCGGGGACCTTTCAATGAGCCATAATGGCTTTATTCTATGAGTTTTTGGGTTCATCCATGGAAGTCTTCATGGATGACTTCACTGTGTATGGTGAGAGTTTTGATTCATGTTTGGATAGCCTTGAAAAAAAATTCTTGCTAGGTGTACAGAAAAGGATCTAGTGCTTAACTTTAAAAATGCCATTTTATGGTAGACAAAGGCATAGTTTTAGGTCAGTTAGTCTCTAAGAATGGAATTGAAGTAGATAAGGCAAAAATAGAGGTCATATCATCACTTCCATATCTTACTTCAGTCAAAGAACTTAGGTCTTTTCTTAGTCATTGTGGTTTCTATATGAGGTTTGTTAAGGATTTTAGGAAAGTAGCTTTACCCCTTTCCAATCTTTTGCAAAAAGATGTTGCATTTACCTTTGATGACGCATGTAAGAGAGCATTTGATACACTTAAAAGCATGCTCATATCACCTCCTATAATCACTGCACCAAACTAGAATTTAGACTTTGAATTAGCATGTGATGCATCTAATAGCTCAGTTGGTGCCATGTTGGGATAGAAAATAGATGGGTTGTCTACAGTAATTGCATATGTATCTAAGACATTAGATAGAGCTCAAACAAACTACAATACTACTGAACAAGATCTTTATGCCATTGTATTTGCACTAGACAAACTCAGATCCTATCTAATTAATTCTAAAGTTACCATTTTCATTGACCATGCTGCCATTAAGTACCTTTTCAATAAGATACACATAAAACCAAGGCTATTGAGTGGAATTTCCTGCTGCAAGAGTTCCATACTGAAGTAAAAGACAGAAGTGGAGCTGTTAATCATGTTGCAAACGATTTAAGTTGCCTTATGGCTGAAACTAGGGGAGTTTTTGACTCTGACCAGATCTGTGATGAATTTCCCGTTGCCATTTTGTTTTCTATAGATTTGCATGATCCTTGGTATGCTAACATGGTAAATTTTGTAGTGACATCCCACCCTCTTTGTCTTATTTTCAAGCACAAAAATTGATGAGTGAAGCAAAATATTACAAATGGGACCCACCCGTACTTTGGAGGATGTGCAATGATCATATTATAAGAAGATAAGTGAATTAATCATATTTTTCTATTATATTTGTAGCATTTTAGAGGGTTTTGATGATATTAGTGGGCTTTCATTGATATTAATTGCATAAATTATTATTAATTGCAATTACATGAAATTAAAATTAATTATGGATAAATGGTCATACTTTTCATCAAGTTGTTAAATAATTGATTTTAGGGCCTTTGATGCTACTTAATGTCAATTTCCATTCTAGGTACCCTTAGACTTAAAAAGGAAGAAGAAAAGAAGAGAAAAGAAAGCTCAAATACCAAATCCTTGTGACTGCAAAATGCTCCCACATCAGGCCCATACGAGATGTTGCACTTGGGCCCATTCTTCCATTTCCCTTCATGGTTCAATTCTTCATCAATGGCAATGCCATATCCACCTGGGAGCATGATGAACCCATTTCCTTGAACCCTCACAAAAGACAAACAAAAAAAATACACACAAGTCCATTATCCATAAAAAGACATTATTCATCATCCTCATTCCATCCATTAAACCCATTCAACTTTTAATCTGTAGTCATCCATTCACACAATTGGGCCGCCACTGTTCACGTCTTGGATCCATTCATTCTACGCTACCCAAAACCCATTAATCCACATCCATTCATGAATCCACACACGCACACATGAAAGGAGGCCTCCATTCTCCAAGCGGTAGCACACAAAATTCACGCATAATCATTCATACCGGGGGGCTCCTGATTCGATTTCCCATAAAAAAAAACCCTCACTCCATTCTACACAAGGGGGAGCCACCACCTGCTCATTCATTCCATCAATTATCGCGGCCTCCTCGAGTATTCGTCTTTCTACATCCAACAATCCATTGAAAGCCCCATCCATTCATTTTTCAAGCCACCTGCCACTACACCTCATCCATTCCTATTCATTAATCCTGGCGAGCGCACACAGAGAGGCACAGACCCGCCATAAATATCATCCATTCCATCGCCATTTTTGTTCACCATTTTCCAGATCTGGTTCTCATGGCTCTTAAAGGACCTGAGGCTTGGTATAGTCGTTCTCCTATCATGAGCACCTGATCATTCCATTCCTTGATGATTTGATGAAGCTTTTCAGAGTTCTTGAGCTAAGAGGGAAGTTTGGTTGTTCCTAATTTTAGTATCCACTCTTTACATATTTTGATTATAGTTGCTAGGTGTCTAAGACTGTGATTTATATATGTATTTGAGGGTTATTACTGGTATGTGTAATCCGGATATTAATACTTGCATTGGATTTGCACTCACGAATTGTTAATTACCTTGTGGATCTATTTTTCACTGTAGTTGATAATTCATGTTCTTGAAGCTCTCAATTTAGTTGAAAGTGAGATGACCTTTGTGAATCTAATGTAAGCTAGCCTCTTTAGACACCTCTGGTGAACTAAAGAAACCTAGGTGGCTAGGTAAATTTTACTAAAGGTGTTGATTAGGAGAAGGTTTCTTCACTAGTCCTTGGCTAGTAAGGTGCAATTAAACTTAATTAATTGGAATTAGGAAGATTGGTTAAGTCATTCATCAAGGAGATTCACTTCATCCATTATCCATTCCATTATTAAAAATAAAAAAATAGAAATAGTAGTCATTTAGTCTATTTAGATAGATAATGCATGTTCACTTTTCGATTAATTTGTTATTTATTCTCGATTACTTAGTAATTCAATATAGGCTCCGCGTAGAGATCGACCTAGGTTAGTTGCCATTATATTGCATTCTAGCTTAGTTTTATTTGATAGCCCCACGACAAGGTTTTATCAATGAGTGACAAACGAGAAGGTACAAAATGTGCTGGAGTATTCCATTCTTGGGCTTGTGGAGGACATTTCAGTGCAAAGAAGACTTCAAGAAAGGTATTAGAATCTGGATTTTATTGGCCAACTATCTTTAAAGATGCATATGAATTTTGATAAATTCTACCACTTGTTTGGAACATTTATTTCTCTTTTTTATCTTCAACTATAACTCTCAAAAGTGGCCTAACTCATTTATGACATGGTTACTTTTGAAAATTTCATGTTTCTATAAAGTTATTTTACGCTATCGCAACATCGATATGCAATTTGCCGTTAGTTAATTGGATTCGAGGCCACCAAAAATTCCCAAAATTAATACCAATAATCTCATACTTTTTCTTCCTCAAATTGCTTCCTGGAATGTCTTAAATTAATTTTTAAAGAAAACCCAAATCTAGGGCTTCCTAAGGTCTTTTCTTCCGATCAGGGAAATCACTTTTCTAGTATTTTGGGCAACAATTTTATAAAATGCAAGAAATTCCAAGCTATTTTTCCCTACTTTGAGATTAGATGTTTGAGGCCTCCCGATACTTCAAATAATTATTTTTGGCTAATTATTTAATAAAAATGCCAAAAATTGAATGACTTTTAAAATCATCTCGATTTAACTAAAAGCGGGCCTCACATGCTTACCAGTGACTTTTTCTCTACATTTTGAGCCTCTGTGATTTTTCTGATATTTTTTTGACAAACTTTAACCAAGTTGAACTTTAACTTTGGTCAAATGACCAAAATACCGTTACACTTATCCTTAATTACCATAAGGCCCTTACTTTTTCACAGCTTCATTTTTGCCTTTATTTTTAATTACGTTTAGGTCCTTCCCATTAGGTTACCCATCATGTTATTTCTCTAGGCCCAGCACGCTTAATTGAGGAGATCTAATGGAACTCGGTACATTAAGGCAAGGTTGACCGTGATCTTTCCGGTCCATTACCTCCCTCTCTTCCTGTACTACATATTTCTGGACTCAGACTCAACTCATGACTACCAGTTAAGCCTTTATTTCCATTTACAATAAAATACAGATATCACATAGAACATTTCATGAGCTATTGTTTCTTACATTAAAAATAAATTTTTGAGACATCTGGACAATTTAAATAATTATATTTGGCTAAAAAAAATTTTAAACAACTAAATATTAGATAACCTTTAAAATTCCTTCAAAAATTAATTTTATCATTTTAACATTAACCAAACCTTAATTACTGACCAATGAATTTCTCTCAACCTTTCTATACTTGGGATTATTTTATGACATTTTGGTCAAAATTACCAAAATACCCTCCAACTTTTTCAAAATGACCAATATGTCCCTTACATTTTCTACATTTTTCAAAATGGCACTTTTACCCTTCCTTTTACTTTACATTTCCATATTTACTCTTACTTTCATTCTCCAAACCTCTAATAAATCTGTAGCCTCTTTAACCTTTATTTCCAGTTACAAAAAATTGCGGATATTGCATATTGTGTGAAGATAATAAGCAAAAGTGGGACTATTTAGTTAATACATCAATAAAAATCATATAGCACCTAAATAGTCCACAGGGAAG
>JANTPZ010145211.1:0-14160 GCA_025593235.1 Vachellia pachyceras | reverse complement strand
TTGCATGATTAACAGAACCTGTGAAATCTGTGGATCAATTGCACGCAATGTAACTGGAGCTTTTGAAGTTGAAACAACTGAACCGTGGAATGAGTCAAGTGGCGCCACCATGGCGGCCCCAACTGGACCTGTGTCTCATGCTGAAAATCGAAGTTTCTGGAGGGGCCACAGATTCTTGAATTTCCTACTAGCTTGCATGGTCTTTGCCTTTGTCATATCTTGGCTTTTTCACTTCAATGTACCCTCATGAGAGATCCTGCAACTTCTGGATGAAGCAGATAAGTTTTAAGGCTTTTAGGGTTGAGAGATATAGGCTATAACACACAGGTATCGTTCTCATTATCTATGACTCTTCCATACTTGATTGGAGCTATATATCTGTTATATACTTGATGTGCATATCACCAGACCCAGCACGACTGAATGTTGTATAACTTTGCTTTACTGTTAATCTTGTATTTGGACAACGTAGAAGAGTACCTTGTACGGTCCCAGTCTTTGTTTCCTTGCTTGAATGGCTGAATCTGTAACGATGAAATTGTAATCTTCTCATTTTTGCTTTCCAATACTCCCACTTCCAATGGCCAAGCTGGAAATTTTTTGGGAAGAGATGCTTTTATGCGAGACTGTAATTAGTATATATGATTGTATAGATAAATGAATGTTATTAAGTTATGATTACTGGCATCAAGAGGTCGTTAAGTACATTTTCTTTACTTGTTCATTTCTTTCTTTTTAATTCTTCAAGAACCATTGCCACCAGCAGTTATGGTTTGGTTATATAGCATGTAGGTCTGTAGTGTCTTCGTCTTGTAGGTGACATACAAAGTTTCTGATTGGGTCTGCAGATTTTTGGCAAATGCTATGCCATACATATTCCCTTGGTTAATCTCTCAGCACTCCAAGTCTTACGCTGACCAGCGCCTGGGCCTCCCTTGCTAAACATCTTGGGCTTTTATCCCCCAAGGCTGTTTTATTTTTACTAAAGTATACTTTTAGTCCTTTATATTTACATCATGTTTCATTTTAATCCTTTAAGTTTAAAAAATGCACTTTCAGTCCCTTAAACTTAACATTGTTAGCCTCTCTTAACGAAAATACTCATCAAATTCAATGCCGTTATTTTAAATCTTTTTTATTTTACACAATTTAAAATATTATATTTATTATATTATTATTAAATTAAAATTAAAATATGAGTATGTTTAGTCAACGTTTTATTACACAGTTATCAATTAAATTTGATAAGTCAGCAATATCCGTTAAGAAAGACTAACGGCTTTAAGTTTAAGGGATTGAAAGTGCACTTTTTAAATTTAAAGGACTAAAATGAAACTTGACGTAAATATAAAGATCTAAAAGTATACTTTAACTTTTTTTAACAAGAAGTTTTACGAAACTGAATATTTGCACTCTCTTTAATGCAAGGAGTTGAATGGAATGGGGTAGTGTATCAAATGCAAAGAAATATAGAAAATGATGTTTGGTATGCATATGAAAGGAGATAATTTATTTATCTTGTGATGATTGATAGAATAAACAGAATAAATGAAAATAGTTTTAATTAAAAAGACTGAAGGCTGAACCATCCCCGTCCTTTTAATTCAGAAAATAATATAGCAAAGCAATTTTGTTCTTTTTTCATGGTGTGCTCATCCCACCCCCCAGGGGGAAAAACAAAATACCCACACAATCTATATATATATATATATATATCCCTTTGCGGCATTTTGAACATCTTCGAAGCAACTGTCTCATCCTTTTCACAAAAACTCTAATCTCTCAGTTCAACAAACAACTATCCAAAAATCGACCCACGTCCCTAACGACCATAAACTTGAAAAGCTAGTGAGCCCCAAAGTCCCCCCCCCTCTCCCTGTACCAATAACAAACATTCTTTTATGAGGAGTAATCATGTTCGAAATGTTGTTGGGAACTAAATATGGATACTTTTTCTAATAGAGATTCAAACACTATTTCATTACATCATGACTTCATGAGGGGGTTAAAAGTTTATTGATGAAGGGCTCTCTCATTTTGATCTGTGTATACTATTTTATTTTTGTCGTTTTATGGTTGTGATCCAAGATGATACTTGCGTGTCTTCTCTTATCCGAACTCAAAATGCCCTGTCATCATACAGAAGTGGTATTAATTTGGGAATTGAATTTGAAAATGGAGGCGAATTATGAGGAGATATAAAGAATGATGATTAGGGGCCGCGGGATTCCTGTTTTATTAAGAGAGCCCACGAAAATGATTTATCGTATAAGGCAAAGTTCAGTCCATTTCATATACTACACATACAGGACAAACATCTGATTGATTGCCCACGTGCCTTGGTCCTTCATCATTAATTATTTAACACCCCCGCCCCCAACAGCACTATTCAGTCATTCTACACATTTTAATTTGACAATAGCTCTGTTTGTTTTGCCCGTTTACACAACGGGTGCGTTTACCGAGACACTTTTCCTCTCACATAAACTGCCTCGGAATCTGTGTCCGTTTTCCCAACGGGCTATCCAAACGGAGCCAATAACAATTCAATTTAAAGAGAGCTCATGATATTCACATATGCAAACGCACAGATACAAATAGGATATTCGTTTTTTTATTTTATACAATTCAAATGCATGTGTAAACACAAACATATCAACGTCATGTTTGAGCCAGGGTGGAACCTCATCCGAAGATGTATCTACGAATTCCATGTCTCTCCGTTGTTTTGGCTAATCCATGAATCTTTCCCACGTTCTAAAGCGGGCGGTGCAGCCACTAAGGACACCTGCTGTTAATAAAATGGTAGCATTCATTAAAGATATAACTCTATGAGAGCAGTGAGCAGAAGTAGGAATATGATTTAGCCCGCTGATTCAGGGGAGGCGGGCTAAATCAACCCACCCCAACGGGCTGCATTTTTGTAGCCCGAGCCCAACCTGCCAGCTCGTCAACTTGTTGGCACCACTAATCTAACCAAGAGGTTAGACAAGACAAGCTGAAAGAACCCTCCTCTCTAACAGGTTGGCAACCCGCCATTCATTACTACAAAATGTACTTTTTACGCCCTATTTTTAACCCAATTGTCGCCCTTTTTTAAGGGGGCGCAAATGTGAGGGACGTAGTTAGGAAAGGCCTACGACGCCCTATATTTGAAGATGGGGCGCCATAGGTATGTCCCCTACGGCGCCCTATATTCTCAAAAAAGGGCGCCGTAAGTATATACCCTATGGCGCCCTATTTTCTCAAGATAGGGCGCCGTAGCTCATGAATTTTTTTTTATAAAAAAATCCATACTGCTTCACAGCCTTGACCAGACCAGATCTGAGAGAGTGAACCGAGGAGAGAACTTGTTGAGGGCAAGATCAGGAAGAGACCCGAATCCCTCACTGACTTTCTCGGCATGATATTTCTTTCCACATTTATATCAGAAATCAAGCAAAACAGTCCATGATATTTCCCAGAGTGCAATTCTATACAATCTTACAAACCCAGGGAAAAATAATTGAAAATGGACCTAGATTTCTACTTCGAACGGAGAAAGAAACGAAACAATGTAGAGGATTGAGGAAGAAGGAAGAAAGCAACGAGATCGGAATATGAACACGACTCATCTTGCTTCTTCTCTGCTCAGCTGCCATAGTAAGCCCAGAAAGATATGACTTTGTGTAAATTCATCGACAGGTTGAAGCACCCTGAAGTGGAGAAGAAGATTGTGAAGGAGGTGAGCGAAAAATCCGAAGCTTGTACAATGGAGTGAAATATATGACTTACACCCACGCAGCGTTGAGCGAGATCCGTTTAGCTATCCAGTGTTTCAGGCAGGACCAAGGATCTTTCTGGGGAAGGAGATGGCGTACTTGTAGAAGAAGGAGTAGCAATGCCACCGAGAGAGCTGTCGGTTTGAAAAAAAAAGAGAGAAGATCACTAAATAACACGCATATGATAATTTGAATTTGAAAGGAGGGCGCAAATGCCCTACAACACCCTATCGCACCCTTTATGAATAAAAGGGCGCCGTAGGTGTCCGCTTTCACTTTTTACTCCCTTTTTTAAAAAAAAGGGCGCGAATTACTGTAGTAAAAAGTATATTATGTAGTAGTGATTATTAGACGGGCTGAGCCCATACCACCTCTAATAGTGAGATTAGAATTCCGAAATTATATTTAATTATTAGTATTAATTGGATTCCATGATTACTTTTGTTGATGGATGAGGTTGGAATGAGGAACCTTAGTATGCAAAGTGGCATGTGGATTATTAAGGTTAGAGTTTGTGTGGTGAGGTGATTAAACATAGGACGATGAGGATGCAATAAGAAATCAGAATCCTATATATGATGCGACTAAGTCGCCGCTATTAGCGCTAATGACTGTTTTAATAACGTGCATTTTAATCAATCTTCCTCCTTCATTCACGTGGTTCGCACGTGGGGATCGAAACTCCGTCCGCCTCCTTAAAGCTTCACTTCTCTTCTTTCATCCATTCCAGGCGTAATTATTAGAGCCTTCTTCATTATCACCCACTTGTTCCTCAGCCATCACATCTGCCAAAATAATAATACCAACTGGATTCGGCGCCACATGTATGTGTATATATTCATTCAATTAATATACATACATGCATGGTTCCTTTTTTTTATATGTTTTCTTTTATAGTAACTTTGTGTGAGCCGATGTGTATATACGAGTCAATCCTAGGAAGCCTTTCATGTAGATGCCTTTCCATGGAACACAGCTAAAAATAGGTTCAAAAAAAGTCATCCAATTTTTTCCACATGCTCCGCCTAGTGGTATAAAACAGCTCATGATTGATCAGTCTTTTGTTACGGTGCAAACCCTAGTTTGGACTAAACAATTTTTCCTGTCAAGCACAGTTTGCCTTTATAACTCAAAAAAAAAAAAGTCATCCAATGCGTGGGACTTCCCTTTCTTGCATTTTCATTTTCATTATCATTATGAAAGTCTGACTATTAGATTGCTTAATTTGATGAAACACACACACAAGGAAATGAGTCTGTAAAATTGGTTAATAATTTAGTGACTGACCAATAAATAATGCTTTTCGGTAAAAAAAGATTACAACTTCTTATCCTTAGTATAGGAATTTGTTGTCTTCTTTAGGGAGATTAAAAATGTTAAATAAAATACTTAATTATCAAATATATTCTGATATAAGCATGTCGGCATGTGTGTTATTAGATTATATATCAGTTTATATGTAAATCAAATTAATATTTAAAAATGATAAATATATAAGTTACTTAGCTTCCTTAAGATCCCAAAAAACATTTGACTTTTATATTAAAGACCGAAAGTAGTAATAAATGATTGGTCTAACTTATAAGCTGATATATGATCTAATAATATACATAAGAATTTCAGAATATATATTATATATTATAATTAACTAATCTATTCAGCTTTTTCAATCATCTAAAAAACAGTAAATTAACTCTTATATTAATGATTAAAGGTGGTCATTTATTTGAGTTTAAATTCTTATGAACTAAAAAAGTAGATTTAAGATAATTATATTTAATATTATAACCCTAAGATCCCAAATATAGAATCTAAATGAAGTTTTGCTTTGATTCGAGGATTAAAGTGCATACAAAAACATGAAATATTTTTTTTCAAATGCATGTAAAACCTTAATTTTTTTCATGCATCCAACACTGAAACAGAAAACATTTTGAAATGTTAAACACACGTAAAAGCAAACTTAAGAGATGCACCACAAAATGTTTGGGATTTCTGCTAGATGCATTTAGAAAAATACTTTAGAACATTACCTTAATCCTCTATTCTATGTGTATGGAATCGATCTGTCTTGTCCTTTGCATATATAATATTTACGTAAAATGTCATTATTGATTGTACGTGTATTCAACGAATTGTGATCGAGGTGTAGTAGTACCAATCCAGTATAAATAACCAACTTAATTTTATCCATGTGTGCGAAAGAGCTATTGTGTGTGTGTGTGTGTGTAATCAATGAGTTGCAGAAATGTCAAGGTGGTGTGATGTATATTAGGTTGGTTTTGGGCATCAAATTTGAAAGGGAGGGGAAAGCGTCGAAAGATTCAAACTAAACACCACATACCATCACTTGCGGACTTACGTACATTTAGTCAGTTACATCCCTTGACTTCCAGAAAATTAAGTATATATTAGTACTATGTGATTTATTTTACACTAACTCATTTACTAATTTTGAATGTACTAATTTTTGCTCGAATTCTTCTCAAAAGATATTAAAAATAAGTCTTACTTATCTTCTCAAATAATAGTTTTCAACCCTAAACCAGATACTGAGTCCGCCGTTGCATACCATACGTGGAGGCCGAGGAAGACAGGTTATATTAATCAAGGATTTGGGTAACTGGCGAGTGAGAAGAGAGAAGGTTCATTCCCCAGTCGCCACTCAGACTCTCATCACAAATAAAGACTAATTAGCGTCAGTATTTATATAATGCACCAAATAATGGAATAATTAAGAGAGGATCCTGGGAGGGGCGGGAACACAGTAACGTGTCGGCCACAGCCGAATCGGGTTTGGATACGTGTCGCTCCAATCATGCCCCAACTTGCCTCATCAAAATCAATAATTAAAATAATCAAAGCATCGGAAATAGGAATATGGGTAGGAGTAGGACGGGGAACAGACACACCTCTGCCCCACACATCGTATAGACGTAATACGTAGATTCATGTTCATGTGGCTGTGTCGTTTAGCTAAATCCTAGTCATCGTCCAATCCCATCCTCGCCTTCGAATGTTTGTTCTCTCTCTGATTTTTTACTTGTATGAATAGTGATTCTACTTAAAACACTGGATACTTATACGTGATACATAAGTACTTTTACGTAAATCGATGTAATTATGTGAAGAAAATTATCATATTTTATATAAAAATATTGTTAAATATGCATTCGACTTTTCTAGATACTGATAATCACATTCTCTTTGTTCTCCCATTAAGCACTTGGCTGTAACAAGCCTCCCTACAACCTATTTATCTGTATTTTTTTTCTTTTCCTGGTTGGTTCATGTTCCATGATGGGCAGGGAGGGTTGAATGATTAAATGAATGATTATCTCTCCATTGGCACTTAATCAAATCTATCATCGCATGCTTCCAATCCTGTCACACACACAACAACTTTATTTCACTCTTAGCTCTATCTAACTGAAATCAAATTTAAAAATTCCGAAAATACAGAACGTTAAACTTAAATTCCTATCTTTGGCTTTGGATGGCAGCTTATTTGTTTATTTTGCCAACAGCCTTACATGGTTCTCCTTTCCCCCCATCCTTCCCAATTCGACTCGTAGATGCCTCAGCCTGTAATATTCCAAACAATGAATGTTAATTTGAGACAGGAAATAAACTGTAAAGAGTGATGAAGTTTCCCTGTTTTTTGTACAGGGAGGGAGTCAGTCTAGTTCAAGAAGGTGGGAAAAGGAGAGGGAGAGAAGAGAGGCGTGCCATCACGTTACAAAGTGGACCCATATCCGGTTGGTACTATCCTCTTCATCTTCCCACTTCCCTTTCTCCCTTCTTCAAGCTCTCTTTACTCGCCTCTGTACCCTACCCCTCCCAACCCAATACCTAAATCCCCAAAATCTCTCTTCAGTCTTCATCTTCTCTCATGAAGAAGCTGTGCCCTAATCTGGATCGCGAGGATGCACTCGAGACGGTTCTCGAGGTCCCGATCCCTGATGAAATATTCACCGCCAAGACCAGAACCGCCAGGGCCTGGCAGAACATGATGTCCTGGATGAAGCCGAATACCGATTCCACATCATCGGCCAAGCTCTACGGAGCCCGTAGCGCGGAGATCCAACTTTTGTTTGGTGTCGTCGGAGCCCCGCTCGTCCCTTTCCCCATCAACTCCGAGAGCCAGACTTTCAGTCGCAGCATTAAAGACCTGCATATTGTAAGCAATGAATTAGAAATTGATCGTTGATTTTGCTCAAAGAGGAAACTCCAAATTTGATGTTTAGCAAAATTCTTGTTTAATCTGCGTGTGTGCAGGGGGCTTCCATGGCGAAATACATTGTGAAACAGTATGTGGCGGCGGTGGGAGGAGAGCGCGCGTTGAATTCGATAGAAAGCATGTACGCGATGGGCCAAGTTAGAATGGGGACGTCGGAGTTTGGTGCAGATGACGGGAACGGGAATGGTGTGAAGAAGATGGTGAAGATGAAGAAGGCTCAGACATCGGCGGAGATGGGAGGTTTCGTAGTGTGGCAGAAGAGGCCGGAGCTTTGGTGCTTGGAGCTGGTGGTTTCCGGTTACAAGATCAGCGCCGGGAGCGACGGAAATGTAGCGTGGAGGCAAACCCCCTGGCATCACTCGCATGCTTCTCGCGGCCCACCCAGACCTCTCAGGCGCTTCCTACAGGTAACATTACTAGATGCATTTGTATTAGGCGTGTTGGATTACTTTTCATGTGAAACACCAATCAGGCTCAAAAGTCTTTTCTATCCAGTTGATTAATGTCATCGGTTCTGCCAAGTTTATCCTCATTGGAATCTGTTTGAATCCAATTTGTTCACTGATAAATTTCCTATTGTGTTTGTGGGGTTCTTCTGGCTAATATTTAGCGTTAGGAACAAAAGGCCCTAAAAAAAGTCACAAAACTCATTAAGACTTCCTATTATTTGGTTTCATTGCTTCCTATCTTCGTCTATATTCACTAAGTCTGAATTCTGAATTTAGCGTTTTCTCATGTGCTGTTTGCACCCTCTAATGGATGTGGCTTCCCTGTTTCTATAATCTGAACTCTGGACAAGAAAAGGGTTTGGGACTTGGTGGTGATGTCGGCCTATTCTCTCTCACGCTGGTTAGAGATCGTAAACGTAGAATTTAAAAAATCTATTTTTTATTAAATAACGTTCTCTTTTGTAATAAATGTTTGTTATATTTTTCTTTCTTTCTTACTTACTTTTTGTTTTGAACTCTGTAAAAATTAATAATTTTCTAATCACAATCAATCACCTTTTAAAATTTAGATTTTACCTCGAAATCTGTAAAAATTATTCTTTTAAAATCCATTCTTCAAAACCTTAATTTTATTTTAAAATAAGTAAAAATTATTTTCAAGCCAATTTTGAAACGAATTCAAAACATTAAATAAACGGAAGAAGACAACAAAGCTGACCTGCTTGCAATTTGCAACTGGCGGGTCACTAACGAAGTTCTACAATGTGAAATCTCAAATAACAAAAAAAATAGTCAACTAATAAGAGGGGATTGCGGATTGAAATTGCTACCGCTAAAGTCAAACAATTATCTTTCTGCTGACAATATATTCTATTTTGAGGCGTAGTGACGGCCTGTACAGCTGTACTCTTCCTCCTTTTAGACTTTTAAACGTGACTGTTCATACTGGGCCCGTATGTTCTAGACCTGTGACTAATCTGCCTAGTGCCAGTGGCATAATATAAATATAGAGAGTCAAACTCTTGCATTAATAGTTTACTACGACCAGCTTCTGGCTCTCTTGGAATTCTAAAATGAATATCTGCTTTTCTTGTTTGTATTGAGCAGGGTCTTGATCCAAGTTCCACAGCCAATCTGTTCATGAATTCTATATGCATAGGTGATAAGACAGTGAACAACGAGGACTGTTTTATGTTAAAACTGGAAGCCGAACCCTCTGCTCTCAGAGCAAGAAGCAGCAGCAATGTAGAGATAATACGCCACACTATGTGGGGCTACTTCAGCCAAAGAACTGGCCTGTTGGTACAGCTAGAAGACTCCCACTTGCTCAGAATCAAGTCCTCTGGAAACGACGGCATATTCTGGGAAACCTCCATGGAATCTGTGATCCAAGATTATAGAAACGTAGACGGCATAAAGATAGCACACGCAGGGAAGAGTTGCGTGTCCTTGTTTAGGTTTGGGGAAGGACCTGAGAACCATTCGAGGACGAGAATGGAAGAGGCTTGGGAGATTGAAGAAGTGGATTTTAACATTAATGGCTTGTCCATGGATTGCTTCCTGCCTCCCAGCGATTTGAAGAAAGAGGAAGAGAAAGGGGAACCCGACTGTGAAATGGTCCAGAGCAATCCCAGATTGCCCTTTAAGATTCGCTCGGCTTCATTTAGGATTAGTACTTCTAAAGTGGCGGCAATTAACGTGGATGATTCAAGTCCCGGTGATAGCGACCAAGACCTGTAAATCTGCTACCCCCTATTTTTCTTCTCTCCTTTTACTTTTTGTAAATATAGTTATAGACCATAATCTCACACGGTACATGGTCAGAAGTATTATACGAGCACCAGCTATAAATTTTGAAACTTCAATTCCTTTACTCTTCTTTCTCATGCATAGTTTGGAAAGAAAAACACAGCTCAAGTTGCATTAACTCCAAATGATTAAAACACAGGTTCTGGATACAGACCAAGGAGTAAAACCAACAGTAAAGAAATTAAAAGCATCCTACAAGCCATAGATTTCAAAAAGAAAATCATTGTGTCAGGATTATCATGGATGATCAAGATCGTTGGATAATGGGTTTTCAAAAAACCTTTTGGCATGTCATAGTTACTGCAGCAAAGATTTTAGCAATCTAAGTAGGGTTGGAAGTATGATTTTCTTTAAAGTTTAAAAACATCCAAGTTTTCTTTAACTCTTTAGAGGTGATCAATATTCTATTTCGGAATAGAGGATATACTCACCAGTTACAACACGAGATTGAAGCAACATGCCAACTATTATATGGAGCTTAAATATATTTATACCATGTGCCCTACAAGAATTTGATATGTATTGACATTCTAGTAAAAGAAACTTAACCAAAGAGTTCTTAAACATGTTTTCTTTTAAACGCTCCAACAACAATTCCAATCTTAATCAATCTGAGGGGCCTAACCCTCCTTTAAACTAGTATACTTTCATTTTCAAGCTTAACTTGCCTTTATAATTAAAAAAGAAAACAAACAAACAACAAGAATTGAATTAATAGAGATGCCTAATCCGGAGCAATCTCTTGGAAACGGAAAAAACAAAAAATATACAATCTAGGAGATATAAAGGGAAAGCTTCTGGGCATTCCTGGAGGCACGTTTCTGACGATGCACACGGACCTGACTTCGTGCAATCCCAACCGTCCAAATAGAACCTACTCGAGCAATTATGAACAGTCCTATCTCTATATTCTGCCTGTCCCACTCACATTCCCCTCCAACCTTCATTCGCTTCTCAATAACTTTCCCTGAATTCTGCGTTTGAGTCTATGATCAATAACTATGTACATGTTTGGCTCAGTATTTACCGAATCTAAATACACATTTAACAATATTTTTTTATAAAATAAAATAATATTCTTAACATATTTATCTGAGCTTACATAAAAATATTTCTTTCTTTGCGAACCATGAGGTTGATTCCAAGCTGCTTCAGCGTCGATCATACACCTTCGATCCATTCTCACTGCATGCGTGGGACCCTTTTGAGGGATGGCCCACCCGACCCCTAGCTGGCTTCACCTCTGACATGTCGTCCTATGCTGGCGCTAAAGTGGATCGGAAGGAGACTTCTACGGCTCACGTGTTCAAAGCCGTCGTGCCTGGTCTGAGGAAGGACGAAGTGAAGGTGGAAATTGAAGAAGGGAGGATTCTTAGATAAGCGGACACAGGAACAGAAAACCGACACCTGGCATCGGATTGAGCGCAGCGGCGGTAGCTTCTCCAGGAGGTTCCAGAGGATGCTCAAATTGATCGGATGAAGGCTGCCATGGAGAACGGCGTCCTCACTGTGACTGTGCGCAAGGAAAGAGTGAAGAAGGCGGACGTCCGCTCCATTGAACTTTCTGGCTAACATCTCAGATCCTGTCTCCTGTGTTCCATGTACAAACTAGTAAGGGTTATGGTTAGGGGTCTTGTGTGGGAAATAATTATCTGTGATGAGCTGCAATGTCTCTTTTGCTTGGTGTGAGACTTTAGTTTCTACGATCACTGCTCAAGTACGGATTGAACTGCGAACTCTGCTATGCCTTTAAGATTATCTGACTCTGTGTTTTAACGATTAGTACGCATTTGCTTCTTCGAATTCCATGTGTTGAGAACTAATATTAAGTATTCCATGGGGGCATCAGCTAGTTGTGAATGCACAGTAAAAAGTGTTATTTTTTTTTTTCCTTTTAATTTCCGTGTCATGCAGGGAGAAAAAGGAACATTGCCCTGTTACGGTTAAGGCCACCTGGGGTAGAAGAAATCTCCACATGTTGAAAGCTTTATTGCTAAATATTTCATGCAGGACTCACGGGCATTTCCCCTGGTGGATTATTGGTAATTTGCTTTATTTCGTCGGCCAATAGGGCTTAGTATTGCTGTATCAAGTGAAGGATAACCGATCCTCTGTGGCAAAAGCCAATAAACAGTAGTAATATTGTAGCATATTCATTGACCAAAAACCACACCCGCACACTGAGAAACGCCAAGAATTGCTTAATTTACATTGCGTTGAGCCAAAACAGATGAGTAAACTCAGTTCTGACTGGGAACAAGCCACCTGACATCTCTCACCATTATTGTAGACAGAAGCAGAGGAGGCATGAAATTGATGGTCATGCAGATTACACAAGCATTAGCCAGAGATTTGAATGGGCTTGACCTCCGGTTTCTTCTCTTCCTGCTTAGGCACTGTGACAGTGAGCACCCCATTTTCCATAGAAGCCTTGACCTCCTCCATCTTGGAGTTCTCGGGCAGTCTAAATCTTCTCATGAACTTGCCTGTGCTCCTCTCAATGCGGTGCCACCTGTCGTCCTTTTTCTCCTCCTCTCTGCTTTTCTCGCCGCTGATCTGCAGAACCCTGCCATCCTCCACCTCCACCTTCACGTCCTCCTTCCTCAGCCCCGGAAGGTCAGCCTTGAAGATGTGACACTCTGGTGTTTCCTTCCAGTCCACGCGAGCGCCGGCTATGGTGCTGGTTTCACGAGCGGATGACGGCAGGTTGGCCACCGTGCCGGAGGATGGGAAGCCCTCAAGGGGGTCCCACAGGTCCAGAGAGAAAGGATCGAAGATGCTGCTCCGTCGATTTCCGAAAAAGCTTGGGATGAGAGACATACTTGGATTCAAAAGTAGGATTGGGATCGACTCTCTGAGCCACCGTTAGCCCTGTAGAATTCTTTCTGCCGATGGGAAGGAGAAATAAAAAATTGTTTTATATAGGGGAAGGAAAGAAGGATCCAGGATGAACGAGAATCCTCAGTGAAAGATTTGGATGGATATCTGGATTCGCACTTCTTCAACACAATGACACACTCGCATGAGGTGTCGCTCACTCCCCGCAATAAAATATATTACGTGTCGTTTATGTGGGACTATGGGTACACTCATGGTTCTGTGCTTGATACCTTCTATGTAACTACAAAGCGAAAATTGTCGCACTCTATTATGGTGTTTTTGGTTAAACGGTCCTTCTAAAGTTTTAAAATGTTAATCTATTTTATTAAAAAATTAATGTTAACCATCGAAATACATTTTTTTACAATAAAAAAGGTAATATTACTTCCCCAGCTAACTCCAGTTTAACATTGCCCATATAGTGAAATGTGTTAATCCAATTTTTATTATATTTCAGAAAACGAGAAATAATGTAGAAGAATTATGGGTTAATTAAGGTTGCCAATAGCAATAAGGGGGAGCAGACACGATATATGTGGTGACGTGGCGCTAATAATGGGGAATTTTAATTAGAATCGAGAAAACATTCGGGAAGCATCTCTCTCTTTCCTTCGGTAAACATTCGACAAGACCTTCTTCACTCGCCATGGTTATTCCACAACCCTCCAGACCCGTCTCCTACTGTCTCGATCGCGATCTCGAGTTTGAGCTCTTTACGCTTCTCTTCCTACAAATATGTCCCTTCATCTTCTTCTTTCCTCATCCATTCACCATCAAAGTAGTTCAAGCAACATCAAACACAGCTTCATCACTTTGTTCCTAGTTTCACTCAGCAATGTCGCTGATTCCAAGCTTCTTCGGCACTGGTCGCAGGACCAACGTCTTCGATCCCTTCTCTCTGGACGTTTGGGATCCATTCCAGGACTTCGCACTCTCCGTCCCTCGATCCGAGCAGGCGAACGAGACGGCGGCGATCGCCAACACGCGCATTGACTGGAAGGAGACGCCGGAGGCGCACGTG